>APFE030007529.1:110581-126539 GCA_000404065.3 Pinus taeda | reverse complement strand
TATATGAACATATCATCGCTAAAGTAGGCATTCCCATACTCAGATCAAAACTGACTAGAAAACTATGTAAACTACTTTGATATAGGAATGATTTTGTAATACATCACAAGTATAGACATATGTAGACACAGTATGGGCACAACCATCTATTCATGAATAGTCCACTATATAATGAATAAAAAATTCCTCGCAGCTTGGATGGTGGAAACTAGATCTAGGGTCTTGATTTCTGCTTCCCGAACTAGTACGATTCTATCCATGTGAATGAATTTTTCAAAGTCGAACATGGTAGAAACCACTTGATTACCAGTCAATGATGTAAACTGTTAACAAGTGTTAGAGAAACCACCAGTAATGTCAATGGCCCTTAAAGTACTCAGTACAATCCATGAAATGTGTATAAATGAGTCGATGTCGAACATGTCACAGAATCCTCTGATCGAAGGTCAATGATGCAACCTGTCGTCAAAGGCGAGAAACTTGCCATTGAGGAATGCAAATTCCAAGGTACTGACAATTTCTAGATCACCTTTCTAGATAATGAGTTGGAGTCGATAGAAAGTGATCCATCGTAGGTAAGCCCACAACACAAAATCATAGATCAAGTTTTGAAGAAATACATTTGGCAAGGACTAACTTAGGGATGGTCAAGATGGATGACAGATATTTTGCAAATGAATGGTTTATTTGAACTGGCCTCTTGAACACATAACGACATTGCAAATGGTTTGGTGACAATTGACCCAAAGCTAATACCCAGAAAGTAGCTGAAGACTTTCAATATGGTTTGATTAACTGTTAGGCAAGGATTTCCCAACCCAAGGTGAACAAAAAGTGTCATGTTCAAGAGTGATTAACTGCTTTTCTAATCACAAAGTATAACAAACAGGTTCATTTTTCTCTCTTTTCCCCCACCATTTCTGGCAAGTACCTCTTTATTTCTGACAAGCTTGAGGAGGATAACATTTGCTTGATTATAAGCTCATCCTTTAGATGAGTCCAACTTAGTTTAAAATTCGAACCCTAAGAAGGAGTGGTTCGTTCCTGTTTGAAATTGAACATGTCCTTTACTATTAAATTTTAACGAGTCCAGTATAGGAGAAATTTAGTGTTTTTCAATTTTAGGGAGTCAGAAGAAAAACTTAATAAAACTCCATGGTTGTCCTTTTGGTGGGCCCCATTATTGCAGCAATAATGCTGCAACTCCTGAGACTCCCTTCTTTACTTTTCTCAACCCGGTAGTTCATAACAAACTTGGAAGCGACGGTGCTATATGCACAAGTACTAGCTCTTGTCGCGGCTGTCACTTGATCAACCGGCAGAAGTCCACTAGGAGCTTAAGACAACTTCTATGAGCTCTTAGAAGAAGCTTTTAACTGTGATGGATGAAATCTAACTCAAAAGAGGCTAGTCTACTTGTAGAAAGAAGCTGAAAGCTAAAAGGAAATGCAAACCCTGGCAAACCCTAGTTTTACCGACTAACCCTACTAGTGCAAGAAAAGAGATGAAAGCGGTGGAAATGGATGCCATTGACTTTTAGAAATGTAAAATGCACGTGACTAAGCTACTTCTACAATAAAATCTGGAAAAAAAACATCTTTTTGTATTTTTTGAGTAAGTTGTCAGAATTATTATGCATGTGCTTTAACTGTGTTTTATTGTGCAGAGGTTGATTGGTGAAAGGAAATAATTGCAGGAGGTTGGAAAGGTGAGAAGAGGGCCTAAGGGGTCCCTGGTACCCTTCCAAAGAGTTTCACAGTGATCGGATCTCAAGAAACCACTTTCGTGAGCTTCTACAGGAAGTCTGCAGGGGTTCTACAAGATGTTATGTAGCTTCTACAGGATGTTCCGAAAGGGAATTTTGAAGGGCTAATGGTGGAAGAAAGGTGGAGAAGTGGGAATGGAGGTTAAATGAGGGTGTGAAAAGGACCTAAGGGGTCCCTAACACCCTTCCAGAGAGTTTCACAGTGATTGGATCTCGAAAAACCGCTCATGTGAATTTATACAGGAAGTCTGCAGGGGTTCTACAGGGTGTTCTACAGGAAGATCCGAAAGAGGATTTTGGAGGGTTGATGGTGGAAAAACATTGGGAAAGTGGAAATGAAGGGTAGATAAATATGTTAAGGGGCTAGGACCTGGTAAATGAGGCTAAGGAGTGATTAATGTGATTGGATTTGTTCAAGGATGGAGGGAGCAATGATGCACAAGAATGTAGAAATTAGGGCAAAGTGGGAAAATGTGCAAATGAATGGAAGGAATCTTGGATTAAGGGTTGGAGCAGGTTGTATAATGGAGGAAGGGTAGGCAGGGATGGATTACAGGTGATCTGCACACAATCTCTCAAAACTAATCAAAGAAAGACTAAAAAATTCAGAGATCTGTCTACTGTGACCTAGAAACCAGAATCATGATGAATAGCAAGTTGTGAACAGTAAATCATGCAAGACAATTATGTAAACCTAAGAAAGAATAGATCTACATATGCAAGCATAACTGGTATCAACTTTTCCATCTAAAAATGCAACACTTGCAATTTCATTGAAAAGCAAAACAATGTTTTTGTGGCAGCAAGTATGCCTTGGTCTCAGCGCATGGTCCCAAGGAGGGAGAGGTGAGATCAAGGGTTGCTTGATGGCCTTTTCTGAAGATCTTTTCTGTACTCAAACTGTCAAATCAACCTGAAGTATGAAAAGCTATTTTAATCATCAAAAGCAACCTAAGTAACAAAACAAGATTTTAATCTAGATAAAAGAAATTATTCTGTGAATGCATCAAAGACACATAAAAGTACACAAAGAAGGTACTGGCACTTGGGTTGGGCCTAACCCCAAGAGCTACAGCTTCCTAAGGAAGATTAGAGCTAGTGCAAAGCTGAATTTATCTTTATTGATCAAAAGAATAGTTACATCCCAAAAATTGTCTACAAGAAAAATCTCGAAAATGTGTTGATACAAAGCTGCACTAAAGTGCTAACCTACTAACTAAAATCTAACTACAATATAACTAAAATCCAACTAACTCCTGACTAAAAATTGACTACAAACTGGCTAGCTGAAATGAGGCCCTAAGCCTTCTTATTTATACAAATTGAGGACCCCAACAACCCTCCTAAACTTTAGAAACTCGGCTGCCAAAACTTGTAGTTAACAGCAGTCCTACTTGACTTTCTTAGCTGCCCCTTGTGCTCCGCATTTTTGATGGAGAATTTGAGGCAAGGGATCATAAATGAAGGGGACACCTTCCTACAAATCCTCTCCCTTGTTCTTCCATGAATTTGGCTACCAAGTGCTCAATAAACCTTCGATTTTGTCTCAAAATTGACCAAAAAAACTGCATAAATCACACATTAGACTTGTTGGCATAATGACTAACCCAATTCACTCTATTAGCATAAATATAATAAAAAACATGCAATAAACTAATGAGAATGGTGGATTAAGTCAAATTAGGAGGCTGAATGAGCCCATATAATTACTCATTTATGGGGCTCATCATCACCCCCCTACTGAAAGTGTTTCCAATCCTCTGAGCAACTAATCTATCACCTCATCTTTGATGGCCCTAGTGGCCTCCTTATCATCCCAAGCTTCTGATGTGGTCTACTCATGTGTGCCATAAAATTATGCCTTCTTGTCCATGTCCTTCCACTGCTCCTCCTATTCTGCTTGTTTGAATTCTTGTGTTTTTCTTGGCCTTAAAATACATGGAAGTTTTCCTTTTTCCTTTTCCTTTTTGTTTTGTAGATGTGCTTAATGCGGCAAGCACAGTTGTTGCCTCCCTTGCCAATATCTCAAGTGATTTCTCCTCTTGCTGTTCTTTTTCCTTACTTCTTGTAGAAATCCCTGTGTCAACTATTTCTGTGTGTGTTGCTGAGATCTCAGGGTGTGTCTTTTCCTTTTGTTTTTGTGTGCCTGCTTTGGCTGTGGCAGCCTTCATTTGGGCTTTTCGGCCTTCTTTGTTCTACTCTGCATCCTTTTTTTCCTTGGTTTTTTTGCTGCTATTTCTTCCTCTGTTTTAGGCTCAGCAATCTGGCCCATTTCCCCTTTTTCTTTATGTTCTTTCTGTGCTTGAATTTCCTGTGTTCCTTCACCATTGGTTTTCTCACCTTCTTCAGTGTGTTCTCCTCTTATGAATCCTCCTTGCATGGTGAGAGTGCTCTTTTTATGTTTTAATCAGAAAAGGAAATGCCTAGGCAACCAAATAGTCAATCTGAAATAGAGGATAGTTGAATTTGGTTTCCCCTAAACCCAAGAAGGAATTTCTCGTGTGTCTAATATCAACGAGCAACAATTCATTTGTTTTAAGACTGTTGTCACCCAGAACTCAACTATTTGCTTATGAAAGGAAGAATTTTGTTTTTATAGGCAGAGCATGGAGGTCAATTTTTCTTCTCAGCACACAGACAGATATGCAAATTCAAAATTTTTTTACACACACAAGATGGCCTCCACAGCTGCATATATCTTCCCTACGGAGAATTTTTTTTTTTTTTGAAAGGAAAGACGGAGGAGAATTTTGATGCAGAAAAACTAGGACACTTAGTGCAATACACAGGCAAACATTTTACTTCCAATACACAGGCAGATTTTTCTTTGATTTTCCAATCTGATGCCGTTCAATTCACCACCTTGCACAAACACATCATGCATAGAGAAGTATTTTTTAGCTATTTTACTTCCAATACACAGGCAGATTTTTCTCTGATTTTCCAATCTGATGCCGTTCAATTCACCACCGTGCACAAACACATCATGCATAGAGGAGTATTTTTTAGCCTACCTCATTTGGAGCTCCAAATTTGATGAAAAATCCTAGGTTTTCCCGCTCCGGAAACCTGTGCAGTCTTTCCTGTAGAAGCTTTCCTGTAAAAGGCTCTCGTTTCCTGTAGAACGAAATAGTGCTTCCTGTAGAATGCCAATAGGCGGGAGATTTAAAAAAAATAAGCAGAAATCTCGAAAAATCAGGCAGAAATCTAACAGAGGACCATTGGTTAGCTGCTCTGGAAGTGGTGGATGCGTACTCCAGTTGGGGACGTCGTGAAGGCATAGTGAACAAAGAGTGGTGAATGCATTAACTAAACTGTCTTTTAACTGCTGGCGTGATTTGTGGTGAGGAGATGAGGTGGCAGAAATGCATGTTGGCCCCATGTAGACTGCAATGCTATCATGAAACTTCATGTTTTCTACTTGTTAATCACTTGACATCATGTGCACTGGAGTTCAGAACATTTGCCACTACCTGTTTTTTTTAATTTCTTGTGAGTTGACTAGACACGTGCACTGGGTGATCTCCGGATGAGTGACCCCAAACTAGTTGAGGTTGTCGGGTTAACTGGCTAGCTTTCTGGCTTAATCCAATCATTTCATTCATTCATGCACTTTCGAATCATACAAATGCAAATAGAGGAACTAGTTTAGACACTTACCTGTAAGTCGACGTGCTGCTTGGTTCTTTTTTTTGTTGCGCGCTCATATTCCATTGCTGCATGCCTGGATCCCTGATGCTATATGATTTTTGTTGTCTGATGTGTGGCTATTGTTCTTGTGCAGGTATCCTCTAGCTGGATCTAAGCTGCAGGAGTCTGTTTCAACGTTCAGATTTGCACCCTCATGCTGCTGATGCAGGATTTTTACAGGACAACAACTTGTTTTCTCCATAGCTCCCAAACGATAGATCGGATTGACCTGAAACTTTCTGAACATGTTTCTATCATCATTATGCACCTCCCATAGAAAAATTGTGGTCAATGGATGTACAAATTTCGAGAAAAACTGAAAATGGATGAAGGTGACAGAGGTCAATTTCTCGGAAAATGTGCATTGGAATTGGCTGAAACTGCTTGGGCAGGTTACTATCACCTATATGCATCTCCCCATGAAACATGTTTTGAAATGGATGCATGGATATAGAGAAAATGTAAAAATGGTTGAAGGTGATGGCGGCTGATTTCTTGGAAACCGTGCACTAGAATTGGCCGAAATTGCTCGGGCATGTTGCCATCATCCGTATACAACTCCCCATAAAACAGTTTTGTAAATGGATGCATGGTTTTCAAGTTAGGGAAAAAACAAATTTCTGCTCCATGTATTTTTGTTTCAAAGCATTCTGCAGTTTTTTGCACAGTAAGAAAAAATGAGCTTGGGCTGTGATGCAGGCATGGAAATGATGGAAGAGGGGTTTGAAGATTGTAAGAGGATTTATGAACCCTTATGAAGCTATCATGTTTTCCAAACTATTTTTTAAAATCCATTTCTAGCTTTCTATAATTTCTACAGGAACGTCTTGGAGAAAACACAGTTTTCATAAAAGAAGTACAATGAGGTGGAAAAAATGATGGAGAAAGGTGAGAAACAAGGATGTTTACAGGCCTCATAGACAAATTCTCAACCTGCAGGTCCTCTTCTGAGATCAATTTTGGCTTGTTTGTAGGCTTCCTGTAGAAGACACAGAACTTCCTGTAGAAGACACATAACTTCTTGTAGAAGGTGAAATCTCAGTCTGAATGGGACCAAATCTTGGGAAAGGGTAGTGGTCATGGAGGAATGGATTGTGAGGGATGTTTTCAGCCTGGTGCTGACCTCTGCCTTTGTTTTGTGCGATCCTTCTAACCTGCAATGTCCTTCCTGCACCCTCCAATTATTCAACAGAAATTAGGTTTAGTTTTTCTTTTTTTCTTTTCTTCTTTCTTTTTCTCTTTTTTTTGAAAACAACTAGGACGCTTCATGGAGGTTTTCACCCTAATTTCCTGCCCTGAGTGCCTCCAAGGGAGGTTTTCACCTAAGGATCTTATTCTTTTTTCTTTTCTCTTCTTTCCAACCCATTGACCGCCTCATGGAGGTTTTCAATCAATGAGCCAATCTGAGGCACCTCTGAGGAGGTTTTCACCTTAGATTTTTATTTTCCTCTTATTTTCATTTTTTTCTTTTTTCTTTTTTATTTTTTTCCTACCCTACCCTACTTGAAAAACAAAATCATTTTCAAGTATAAGAATACTTCCAATCGATCCATGTGCACATCGAGATTAGAGACAAAATGATGTGGAGGCTTGAAATGCATGCTTTGACAGGTATCCGGATTTCAGAGACCAAATGATTTGACTTTGAAGGGATCAAACATAGTTGAGGAAGAGAGTACTGTTGCAACTTAGTGACCATCTGGAACCATATCTCAATATAGTTCCGATATCCTTGGTCATTTTGCTGATCTGGATCATTCTTCATGTCACCTTCTATCATGACCTTCACATCCTCCTCTTTTTGCTGATTTTTCTCTTGAATACATGGAGGATTTGATAGTAAGCATGAGGGAGCTCTCTTGATCTCTGATTCTAATGTCTTATCTTCATCAAATGCAGCCCATGGTTCTTTTCTCTTCTCTTTTGCATCTTCTTCTACTGGATGTGGTCCTTCAATGATATCAATATAATCTCTTTCTTGCAATACTCTTCCTGAGCTATGGTGAATATCATTGAGCTCAAAAGGAGTTGTTTGGACATGTTGTGCCTTGACATTATAATTGAGTTGAGCTACTCCAATGTGCGGGTTTGGAAATGGTAGTATGGGTAGTTGAGTGGGGGTGTATATTTGAGATGGATGTGGATGGGTTTGTGGTCGGGCAGGTGGTTTCCCACTATATACTTGTTGAGTCTGCCTGTTATTTGGGTTTGAGCTCAGTTGAGCAGGCATTTGGGGCTGTCTTGGTGGAGCAGGAGGTAATGGTTGTGGTTGAGCAGGTGGTGGAGGAAAAGGAGTGGGAGGAGTGTTGTACTGAGGCCACCACCCTTGATGAGGTGCATTCCACTGAGGCTGTGGCTGAGCATAGGGGTGAAATGGATGAGCAGCTGGTTAGGCATAATATGGAGTTGTGAAGGACCAAGGAGGAGGTGTGGACCAAGAAGGATGAGTAGGGGGACCCCAAGAAGGCATGAAAGTGGCTTGATAGGGGTTGTAATAGGTCTGGGATGTCCCTTGCATTCCCTGTTGGTAAGGTATGGGTCCATGTGGCCTCCTTTGGTTCATATAATAAAGTGGTTCAGTGGCTCCTTTAGCCCTCTGATATGCAGCTTTGCTTATGGGTAAGAAAGGGCACTGATCTATAGGATGGTCTTTTTCACAAACAAAACACACTTCTATGGAGTGTAATGGACATTCATTCCTAGGATGCTTTCTAGTGTACCTAGGACAAAAGATGGCCAAAGCCCTCTTGGCTTCCTCTTGCTTCTTTTAGATCTACAAGGTATCCAATTGCATGACAAGAAACTGCCTCACCTCGCTTTTGAAATCTTCCATCTAATTTGAAAATTTGTTTTTGGATAAGGTACTGATCCCAACATTTCTATTTGCAGCCATTTGCCCCAGAGAAATGTTTTCTTCTTCTTCTCACCTAGAGGTTCTTCAAATATGTCTTGTTGTCCACCTATGGTTTCTTCTTAATCACAACCATCGAAGAAGAGAGAAGGTTGGCTGTGTGAATTAGTGGGGGTGTTGTGCAAACATTTTTTTGACTTATCTCTACTCCTACAAGGCATGAAAAGAAACCTTTTTTGGCTAATTTTTGTTTTTTTCTGCTTGTACCTGCAAAACTAAAATAGATTGAAATGCATCTAACTAAAATCTATCTTGCTGAAATGAAAATGCGAAATTGAAATGAAAGTAGGAAATGACTAATCTATTTTGCTGAAATGAAATTGCAGGAATGAAATGCTAGGCTATGCTTGCAGAATTGAAATGATAATCTACGCTTGCAGAATTGAAATGCTAATCTACACTTGTAGAAATGAAATTGCAGAATTGAAATGCTAATCTATGAAAGAAAGAAATGTCTAGTCTACTTTTGCGGTAATGAAATTGCAGAATGGGAATGAAACAACTACTCTACTCTTGCTAAAATAAACTACTTAGCAGAAGGTTGTAGTAGAAAATAGAAGACAAGCAACAATCACTAATATTCTGACGCTTCCCCGGCAATGGCGCCAAAAAGATGGTGGGCCCCAGTATTGCAGCAATAATGCTGCAACTCCTAAGACTCCCTTCTTTACTTTTATCAACCCAGTAGTTCGTAACAAACTTGGAAGCGATGGTACTATATGCACAAGTACTAGCTCTTGCCGCGGCTGTCACTTGATCAGTTGGCACAAGTCCGCTAGGAGCTTAAGCCAACTTGTATGAGCTCTTAGAAGAAATTTTAACTGTGATGGATGAAAGCTAACTCAAAAGAGGCTAGTCTACTTGCAGAAAGAAGCTGAAAGCTGAAAGGAAATGTAAACCCTAGCAAACCTTAGTTTTACCGACTAACCCTACTAGTGCAAGAAAAGAGATGAAAGCGATGGAAATGGATGCCATTTACTTCTAGAAATGTAAAATGCACGTGACTAAGCTACTTCTACAATAAAATATGGAAAAAAAAACATATTTTTTGTATTTTTTGAGTAAGTTGTCAGAATTATTATGCATGTGCTTTAACTTTTTTTCACTGTGCAGAGGTTGATTGGCGAAAGGAAATGTTTGCAAGAGGTTGGGAAGATGACAAGAAAGCCTAAGGGGTCCCTGGCACCCTTCTAGAGAGTTTCACAGTGATCAAATCTCAAGAAACCGCTTTTGTGAGCTTCTACAGGAAGTCTGCAGCGGTTCTACAGGATGTTCTGTAGCTTCTACAAGATGTTCCGAAAGGGAATTTTGAAGGGCTAATGGTGGAAGAAAGGTGGAGAAGTGGGAATGGAGGTTCAATGAGGGTGTGAAGAGGACCTAAGGGGTCCCTAACACCCTTCCAGAGAGTTTCACAGTGATTGGATCTCGAAAAACCGCTCACGTGAACTTCTACAAGAGGATCCGAAAGAGGATTTTGGAGGGTTGATGGTGGAAAAACATTGGGAAAGTGGAAATGAAGGGTAGATAAGGATGTTAAGGGGTATAAGACCTGGTAAATAAGGCTAAGGAGTGATTAAGGTGATTGGATTTTTTCAAGGATGGAGGGAGCAATGATGCACAAGAATGTAGAAATTAGGGCAAAGTGGGAAAATGTGAAAATGAAGGGAAGGAATATTGGATTAGGGGTTGGAGCAGGTTGTATGATGGAGGAAGGGTAGGCAGGGATGGATTACAGGTGATCTGCACACAATCTCTCAAAACTAATTAAAGAAAGACTAAAAAATTAGATATCTATCTACTGTGACCTAATCTGACCTAGAAACTTGAATCATGATGAACAACAAGTTGTGAACAGTAAATCATGCAAGACAATTATGGAAACCTAAGCAAGAATAGATCTAAATATGCAAGCATAACTGGTAACAACTTTTCCATCTAAAAATCCAACACTTGCAATTGCATTGAAAAGCAAAACAATTTTTTTGTGGCAGCAAGTATGCCTTGGTCTCAGATCATGGTCCCAAGGAGGGAGAGCTGAGATCAAGGGTTGCTTGATGGCCTTTTCTGAAGATCTTTTCTATGCTCAAATTGTCAAATCAACCTGAAGCATGAAAAGCTATTTTAATCATCAAAAGCAACCTAAGTAACAAAACAAGATTTTAATCTAGATAACAGAAATTATTCTGTGAATGCAGCAAAGACACATAAAAGTACACAAAGGAGGTACTGGCACTTGAGTTGGGCCCAACCCCAAGAGCTACAGCCTCCTAAGGAAGATTAGAGTTGGTGCAAAGCTAGATTCATCTTTATGGATCAAAAGAATAGTTACATCCCAAAAACTGTCTACAAGAAAAAGCTCGAAAATGTGTTGATACAGAGCTGTACTAAAGTGCTAACCTATTGACTAAAATCTAACTACAATCTAACTAAAATCCAACTAAATCCTGACTAAAAACTAACTACAAACTGGCTAACTGAAATGAGGCTCTAGGCCTTCTTATTTATACAAATTAAGGACCCCAATAGCCCTCTTAAACTTTAGGAACTCGGCTTCCAAAACTTGCAGTTAACATCAGTCCTACTTGACTTGCTTGGCTTCCCCTTGTGCTCCAATTTTTTGATGGAGAATTCGAGGTAAGGGATCATAAATGAAGGAGACACCTTCCTACAAATCTTCTCCCTTGTTCTTCCACAAATTTGGTTGCCAAGTGCTCAATAAACCTTTGATTTTGTCTCAAAATTGACCAAAAAAATTGCATAAAGCACACATTAGACTTGTTGGCATAATGACTAACCCAATTCACTCTATTAGCATAAATATAATAAAAAACATGCAATAAACTAATGAGAATGGTGGATTAAGTCAAATTAGGAGGCTGAATGAGCCCATATAATTACTCGTTTCTGGGGCTCATCACCTTTTTCGTAATTTTGTGTCCCCCAAGCCTGAAAAAGTATAAAATAATACTTGAGAGAACCACTTGATCATTCTAATCAAGGATTACTTTTCTTAGTTAGTGGCTCTGATCTGAAAAAGTAAAAAAGCAATCGAAAACACATCGTTTTATAACCAATATCGAACTTAAAACAACAAAAGTCCGACAATCTTTTCATGTTTATATGGTCAGAAAAGAGATGTAAGTGGACTATCCTTTTAATTCCGTTTTAACAAGTTTAAAAAGAAAAACTAGGCAATCTTTTCATATTTTATGAGTCAGAAAAGAGCTTAAAGAGGACTTGTACGTTTCGCTTTTTCGTAAATTTTGAAAGAGTCCGAAAAAGTAAAAAAGTATGCTCTTCATTGAAAATGATCAATTCTCCCTCAAAATCCAATATTCTACACAAAAACTCAAAAAATTACTCATACCTATTTAAAATAAATAAAAATGCATCAAAAGCGACCTTTTTAAAGTGAAAAATAAACAATTAAAAAATTCATTTATTCAAAAAATCTTATAAAAAGGGCTTTTGTAAATTCATTTTTACCGTTTGACTTCAGAGTGAAAAGGAAGAGCTTTTGGTAAGAAACTTCCTATGAAGATTGCGGAAAATCCGACCGTTGGAATCGAGAACCATCCACTCCAGGTAATCCACATCATCCTTATCTTGCATTTCAACTGTTTAATTTTCATTTTAAGGCTTTAAAATTGATTTTCTAAGGAAAATTTTGGTTAAAAATCACTCGCGGTGGGTCCACAGGCGCAGCATGTGGCCCCTGCGGACCCTGACTTTTTCGTATACAAGAAAAAGTCAGGGTCCTGCACCTGTTCTTAAGGAATAGTACGAACCTACACACTGTCCCTAACTAGCGGGTGTGGACCCCGCGAAATACGTTTTAAAACCCTAATTTTTTCCATTTCCGCCCAAAAAATTTGAAATTGCAATGTTCTAATCCGCCTTTTTTGCAATGTAAATATACAAAATGCTAATTTGGTGGGAGTGGGAGCACAAATATGTGAATCTAGCCACATTAATTCATCCACCTTCAATACAAGCATTAAAAACATGCGGACTATTTAAATTTTGGGCCATACCTGGCATGAGGGTTCAGGTAGACTTTCTGCAATGGATGGTAGACAGGTGGAGCACACAGGACCAGTGTTTCATAATTAGTGGCCACTGGCTCGAAATCGAGCCAGAGGACATTTATTTCTTGAATGGTTTGCCCAAGAGAGGTGAAGGATTATCTATATTCGGGACTAGGCCAGGTGGCCAGTCTGTCGCTAGTCTTCGACTAGAGTTTTGTAATGTCCAAACTACGGACAAACGTATAGATATTAAGACTATCTCCCGTCCTGAACTTAAATTGGTCGTATTTAATATCACCAGACTATGCGGGAGTGCAACATTGCATCTAGCTACCGGATCCCAAATGCGAATGGTAGTGGATTGTTTCTGAGGCACCATCTTCAACTGGTGCGATGCTATGTTAGCGAATGTGAAAGGCCAACTGACTAGGGAAAAGAACGGAAAACTAAAGAAATTTGGATATGGTTTCTTAGTTGTGAGCTTTTGCCTAGAGAGGGTCCCTATGTTGGTCCCACAGCATCTTTCCGTTGAGGCTGGACTTCCCCGAGATCCTAGGATTATGCATTGGGTTGCAGTGATGGCTTGTCATCTTGAGGAGGGTACAGAGGTTTTCCGATTTCCACTTGAGTATTTTCATTGGTTGGGGAACCAACTTTTCATGATTCAAGACTTTCCATATGCTAGGATGGATTATCATGGTGATCCAAACATGGCTCTTCCAACAAGAGAGCAATGGGATGATTTAGGTAAAATTACTTCCAACATTTCCTAAATTTTTAAACTAATTTATTTTTTGTTTTAAAATCATCCAAAACTAATAGTAAAAAGTTTTAAATGCAGATTTGGGTCCACAACGACCAGCCACTCTCCAACCCTATGAGATAAGACACCCTACTGCCGCGACACCAGCCCCACAGGACCAATCAACAAAGACCCTAACGGAATTGGAGCATCATCTAGAGCGTTTGACAGTAGACATCCCAGAGACTAGTATAGATGATATCCCTCTTAGGTTACAGTGCTATGTGATTGGGGTCCCAAGACCTTTTAGGAGGTTCCTTTGTAGGGTGGCTTGAGCAGTGGTTTCTTATCGTGATCATCATTAGGGATAGGATGATTGCCTTTGTAGACTCATATGACATTTTATATCTTTTTGTGCTATCATTTTTGCCAATCATAAGGTGTTTTTTCAACCTATGATCGAAGACAATGTATATTTGACACACTTCTATGCTATGATATATCATTATTACTGGCTATCTTGTATAGCATGTTTATGAAATGTTTTTAAATTTACTGTCTTTATTATTGCAAATGTCTATTTAACATTCGAGAGGCAACTGCATCTGCTAATGTATTCAAATATCTTGGAATATGTTGATATTCAATGTAGTCAAATTCACATTCCAAGAGACGAACTCTCAAAAATAATCTTAATAACACTGGATTTCTAATGGCATAAACCCTGTTAAGCTGTAATACAACGAGTTCAGAATCTAACCTTACAAGCAAACTCCAAATCCCAAATGAGATGGATTCAGATAATAACTCGATCACTGCACTATACTTTGTAATGTTATTTGTTGTTTGACCGAGGCTTACCCCATGCATGATACTAACTCATCAGAGGGTGAATAGATAACCCAAGTTGTGGAAGAAATATTCCATGTACTATGACAAGCACCATCAGCAAAACCAATGTATGTTTGAGAAGATGTCGACATCTGCAATATCAAGAGTAAAATCAAGATAAGCAGGAATAATGATAAAACACTCTCTAAACTAGGCACACTTTCTAATCTAAAACACACCAGCTAGAATGAAACTATTCTAACAAAAATTTCCACACCATAATTTAAGCATAATATCTTTTTAGATAAAGCCCATTTCTGAGTCTACCTAAAGAGACACCGTCAAAATCTACTAATTCATAGGCCCCTTTTGCCAGCTTTCGCTTAACAACAAAAGGACCATGCCACATGGATACAAATTTTCTAGCCCCTAGCTTATCGTTTGCTTGATCGTATAATAAAACTAGGTCTCCTTTCGAAAATTTACGAGGTGTAATATTTCGGTCGTACTGAGCTTTTGTCCATTTTGCACGAGTCTCGATTGCTAACGCAGCATAACGTCGATTCTCATCTAGATGCACTAAGTACAACAAACATTTTTCCTCTTCGGAAGCGGCTGGGAGTAATTCTATGGCTATTTGCAATGACAAAATTTCGCATTCAATGGGTAACACTGCTTCCAACCCGTAAACTAGTTGAAAAGGAGTGAAACCAGTTGATGTTTTGACTGAGATTCGATATGCCCAAAGTGCTGAAAATAACATGTTATGCCAATTCGACCAATGAATACCAATGATTTTTTGGATCATAGTGACTAGAACTTTATTGATTGCTTCAACCATACCGTTAGTCTGTGGGTAATATGGAGTAGAACTATCATAACGCAGGCCAAGTTGATCTGTTAGTTCATTCATCATGATGTTTCAAAAATGACTTCCATGATCAGTAATAATCGCTTGAGGAACACTGAATCTAGCAATTATATGATTGAAAACGAAAATTGCAGAAGTTTTGCCATCTGTCGAAAATGTAGGCATCGCCTCGGCCCACTTGGTAAAATAATCTACCGCAAGGATGATATATGCATGCCCCCCGGCCGAGTGAGGGTTACATGTAATAAAATCGATATCCCACTTTGCAAAAGGGCCGACGGAAATTATAGGGTGGAGAGGAGCAGGTGGAGCACGCATCTTTCAATCAAAACTTTGGAAATTGTGGCATTTCCAGACTGCATTGATACAATCTTTAAATGAGGATGGCCATAAATAACCAGTGCACAATATCTTTTGGGTTGTGGCATACCCAGACATATGATCGCCACATGCTCCAGAGTGACAGTCATTCAGAACCTTTTCAGCTTCTTCATGAGTTAGACAACGGCGGAAAACAAATCCACTCCACGATGATAGAATGTATATCCAATAATATTGTACTGTTGGGATTTGAATTGTATTTTCCTTCGGTGAGATGGTGAGATTTCAGGTCGAAAAGATTGGGTTCGGAGATAGACAATTATATCTCCATACCATGGATCAAGAGTACTGATAAGAAACAAGGATTCATCCGCAATGTGTTCTTCTGCCATAGTTTCGGTATTAGTAAGCGGGAAATCACACATCAGTTCTGCGAAAACCAAAGATTTATTTGCCTTGGATTTCTCAGATTCCAAGTTAAATTCCTACAGGATAACTATCCATTTGGAATACTCGCCCCCTAGCAATTGTTTAGTCAAAATATACGTCATAGGGTTACAGTAAAAAATTATTGTGGTTTTGCTTAATAAGATGTAGTGATGAAATCTTTGGATAGCTTGAATAGCTGTCAATGCCAATTTCTCCACATGCAAATATTTAAGCTCAGTCGGATTTAGAGTTCGACTAAGATAGTAAATCACATGTTCATTGTTGAATTCATCTTCCTGAACTAAAACCATCCCAATGGTGGAATGAGAAGCAGCGAGGTACAAAAAGTAGTCCTGGTTGTAGTTGGGAG
>APFE030007529.1:95787-109431 GCA_000404065.3 Pinus taeda | reverse complement strand
TAAATTTTCAGACTGGATCCATCAATAACATCAAAGCACAAAATCAATCACCACTGCAATACAACCATCAACTATATCTGCATCATCAATCTCTGAATCACCCAACAACTGAATCACTGAAACCCTGTTATCAAAACACAGTCACCAGAACACATAATAGAAGCCAGAACTCTGCAACAACCACTTGAACCAGCAGGAACATCAAATATCAAATCTCATAATGTATACGCTACTTAGTTGTGTCAAACTACCGTGTATACGCCCTTTCACCAAAGGGAACCAACATACAGATCTAAAAATAATTACTTATACCTTCGATGCAATTTACTACTTCAGATATATCAGATATAAAGGATAAGATATGCATTTGTATTAAGATCTGAACTAATCATGATCATACCATATAATGATAATGCATTTTAGTCTTCATGATCCTGGTCCACCAACCTTCATTCGCCACATAGGTGCATCCTTAATAAAGCATCACATACCCATAACCTGCATACTAGATCTCACAATTCATCAGATATTCATCACTTGGGTACCTTGGCCTAATGATCTTCTCCTTTTTTTATAGTCTTAGGCCTTGCTCAATACCATGGAGCAAAACCACTTAAGATTAATACCTTGGATCCAATACCCGGGGTCAATACCTCAGACCCGATACCTTGGACCAATACCATGGATCTAATACTTCGGACCAAAAACTTAGTTTCCCAAGGTATACACTCTTTTCCTCTTGTGAAAGTGCGTGTTTACGTATACACGACTTTGTATATAGTGAACCTACATATACCTTTCTTTCTTCATTCTTTGTTGATTACCTACTATACTGTGATCTTTCATCTGAGAGAGTTGCCATCAAGGACAACACATGTGTCATAATGCCGACATATATTATTTTCTTAACATGTTATAATAAAATATGTATATCCCATGGCATCCATAAACCACCAATTCATTAACTCTGGATTAGAAAAAAAATTATAGTTTCTTAATTAGAATTAGAAAACCATGGAATGAACAACCATATACCACAAAACCACTAAATGTGATAAACATGCTTCAAAGGTGAAAACAATAAAAAATAGACACAAAAAACCACTAAATTTTTTTAGGCGCCTCTAACCCTAAAATGTTGGGAAAGAAGACTACCACCCTTGTTGTGCCCAATCATGGATCTAGTCATGCAGTTAATATAACACATACCCAACAATTTTAATTATTGGGTCAATATGCATATTAAACAACTTACTATGAGGGAGTTCTTTAATTCCTTCCATGCTCAATCCGGAGTTGACACTGTCCCTTTATAATAAATAAATAAAATATCTCACATAAAAAACAATATTGGATATAATAAAACAAAATGAGTAGTACATATTTGGTTAGTTATGATGATAGGTGTCTATTTCGGAAAGGGCTTTGTAATTTTAATTATCATTAATTTGTCAAGAGGCACTCTACAACCAGTTAGGCTAATGCGTGGCGTAAATGTTTGTGAAATTTATCATTTACATAAATATTAATATTATGTGCTAATTTTATTAAAAAAATAAAAATTTAAAGTATAAAATAATAATATTTAATTGTTAATTGTAATTTTGTTTTGCAAGCTAACTTAGTCTCTCCAACTCAAGCTATAATTATGCTCTAGGAACAATGCAAAAATAATTTAACTTACATTGTTCAATGATAAATTAATAGTGGTTCATAGGAAAATCATCCTTAAGCCTTGCTTTGGCAGGAACTAATAAATTGAGACATGAAGTGGATAAGTAAATTTCTTGCGGAGGCAAAAGAACTTGCTTAAAGTTTGGTGGGTAGTAACCACTAGTAAGTTTACACATTTATGGTTTTACTCTACATAATTTCAGAGGAAACAATAAAAAATATGCATATTTTTATATTTACATATAATATTGTATTATATTATATTTTATTTAGCATATTATTTATATTATATTGTCCAATGGGTCCAATTGCTAGCCTTTCTTTAGAGGGGACTAATAAAAATGATTATGTACAATATTTAATATATTAAATAAGAAAATAAAAAACTCAAATATTTAGAATGAATATTTACAATGATAACAAGATTTCTTAACCATGGAAATCCACCGCCACTTTAAACCCTGAGATATGCATTAACTTTGTACATAGAATTTTTATTACAATACTAGTGGCTTATCAATATCAACATGGCCAAAAACCATAACTCAATGTCATTAATAAAAATTTAAATGTTAAATAATAATATGTTATTTTTTTATATCTTGTTATTGGTATAATAATAAATAATATTGATTATTATTATTCCAATATATTATATTGATATAATAATCTCCATTTCAAATACTATTATATTAGACCTTACATATATTATTGATTACATAGAGTGACAATTGTTGATCATATGGATGGAGGGGAGAGAGAGAGGGAAGAAGAGATACAAAGAGATTGATAGGGGGGGAGAGAGGGTGGCGGGAGAAAGAGGGAGAGAGAGATGGAGTTGGAGAGGGAAAGTGATGGAGAGAGATAGAGAGATATAGAGTTGGAAGGGGGGGAATGAGGGAGGGAATAACAAAGACATAGAGAGATAAAAGGGAAAGTGATGGAGAGAGATAGAGAGATATAGAGTTGGAAGGGGGGGAATGAGGGAGGGAATAACAAAGACATAGAGAGATAAAAGGGAAGAGAGATAGAGAGAGGGAGTGACAAGAAAGAGATGGAGAGCATGTGTGTGTGTGTATGAGAGAGAGAGAGAGAGAGAGAGAGAGAGAGAGAGATTAAGGGGAGGGAGGAGGGGAATGAGAGAAGGAGAGAGAGATAGATAGATATGGAGGGGGAGAGAGAGGCATGGGGGGATAGTCATAGAGATGTGGAAGAGAGAGGGACAAAGAGGAAAGAAAAGATATCGGACTTGAGAGAGAGAATAAGAGAGGGAGGGAGGGAGATATGGAGTTGAAGTGGGACATAGAGGGAGGTAATAACAAAGATATAGAGGGATATAGGTGGAGATAGAGAGGGAGTGGCAAGCAAGAGAGGAGAGGAGGGAATATAGAGAGAAGGGGAGGAGATTGAGAGAGAGATAAGGGAAGGAGAGTGGGAGAGAAAGAAATGGAAGAGAGATAAAGGGAGACACATGGATGGAGGGCAAAAAGAGGGAGGGAGAGAGAGAGAGGAGGGAAGGAGGGAGATAGTGACAAAGTTGGAGGTTAGAGAGAGAGTGTGTGTATGTGTGTGTAATGGGGGGGAGAGACAAAGGGAGGTGCGAGAGAAAGGTAGAGAGACGAAGGAAGAGAGAGAGGACTTGAGATAGAGAAGGAGAGAGGGAGGGAGAGAGTGAGAGAAAGAGAGAGATCGAGATAGATGGTGTGAGATAGTGAGGGAAGAAGAAAGACACATAGAGAGAAAAGTGGAGAGTATGATATGGAATGACAAGGGATCAATGGGGAAGGAGAGAGAGAGAGAGTTTTGAGGAGTGAGATAGAGATACAAAGAAGGAGATATGGAGGGAGATATAGATATATATGGTGGGGAGAGAGAGAGGGAAGAAGAAACATATACACAAAGACAAATACAAATACTATATAGTATTATATAATATTGAACATTATTAACCATAGAGGAAGAGGAGTAGAGATTTTACAAAATGTAAAAGAAGTTGGATTTATAAAGCGACAAATATTTTGATATTTCATTGAAATATATGCATTAATTTCAATGTAGATTTTGATTTCTAATCCTATATGATTTATTGCATTAGATGCATTGATTTTAGCGTAGTATTTGATTTCTTATCCTATTTTATTGCTAGCACTAGATACATTTATTTCACTATAGATGGTTTCTAATTGTATTTTACTTCTTACACTATATGCATTGATTTCATTGTAGATGTTAATTTATAAACCTATTTGATTTCTTGCACTAGATGCATTAATTTCAGTGTAGATGTTGATTTCTAATTCTATTTGGTAGCTTCCACAATATGCATTGATTTCAGTATAGATGTTGATTTATTTTGATGTAACTAGATGTATCATGTACATTGATTTCAAAGTAACTAGATTAATAATGTACATTGACTTTAGTATAAGCACACAAAAATGATTAATGACGTACATTGATTTCTGTGTTATAGTAATTCAACCATAAATAAAATACTTGGATTATCATCTTAAATAAAATTTTCAGTTACCTAAAATGTTTTCTTCTTGAAATTGTAAACTATTTGTAATTGAATACATTCTTATTATTCATAATTTCCATCATTCATCATTGTTAGTAACTTTTCATTCAAACAAGGTAATCGAAAAAAACTACCATTGACACTTGCGGTTTAACACTCCAAATGTCAAAAAGCTACTATTAATATTAGAGAGAAAGAGAGATAAGGTATGACATTTACTATAATAAATCGGGTTAAATATTTGAATTGTCTACTATTTCAACCACCATTTTCATATGATTGATTTGAAAATATGGAAAAACTAACATGTGTGGCAACAAGAGCAATACAAGAAAATAGTTTGAGATTAATCACAATGAAGACTACGTAGAATTGATTACATTATTATTATTCATAGTTCCTATCATTGAACACTATTACATTGTCAATTTGCATTTTTAATCATTTTTCATCATTCAAGTTATTAGCAATCTCTATCATCTCAACAAATTGAGGTAACTGAGCAAATTTAAAATTGAAATGACCAAATTAATCTTAGACATGTTTAACATTTTTAAAATAATCAAAATAATTATATATTCAAAAAATTATCCATGGCCTCACACAACTGAAACCAACCTAGATCCATCTTAACCCTGAATTTATCAATCGCCAAGAGGGATCCATTCTCTTAAGGTGCACTTGATAGATACATGGTTAAGATGGATCTACATTGGTTATTAGATGGATCATAGGGATTTAAACTCCATCAAATATTCTATAATATTCTTGGTAGTATTCACAAATCAAAGGTCAAAAATTTATCTGTGAAGTAATTATGCCTTTATCCCCCTTTTAATTAAATTGATTAATTAAAAAAATGTTATATGAACAAGTTTTATGTGAAATGAGTTATGGTCGTTTGAGCACATGGTATTGAGAAACGGTGGTAATTACCCATGGTATTCTAACAAGGCTATTTACAAATTTAAAATTTCCATGGTAAAGTTGGGGTGAATCTCCATGGTTATGGATCTTCTTACAAGTTTGCAAAAATTTATATATGTTTTATTTTTGTATTATTTGTGTTAATAATAATAAAAATAAAGTTATCTTTTTTTTTTCATTTAATAATAATAATAATAACAACAACACCACAAGTTTTAATTTAGTTGATTTTTTTTTAACAATGTGAAATGTATTATGAATAACTATTTCGATGTAGAGATGTGGTAAAAATATTGACTCTCTCTGAACCATAAATAAAACATTATAAGGATAAAAAATTAAAAGTTAAAAAAAAAATCTTATATTTTTTATTTCAAGTATGAAGAAAATGTATACTTTTTATTATTTTTTAAAATATTTCAATATAATCCTTGGGGGAAACTCAATTGGCTAACTCGAAGTTTGTGAAATCATGGACACAAGGAAACCCAGGTTCAAATCCCCCATGAAGTGACCTTGCTTACATCAAGGAGGACAAGTCCAAAGGTTTACTAGTAAACCCCAAAGGTTTAGTAGTAGTTACACAAGTTCCTCTGGAATACAATAATAATAATAATAATAATAAATTGGGGGAAACTCAATTGGCTAACTCGAAGTTTGTGAAATCATGGACACAAGGAAACCCAGGTTCAAATCCCCCATGAAGTGACCTTGCTTACATCAAGGAGGACAAGTCCAAAGGTTTACTAGTAAACCCCAAAGGTTTAGTAGTAGTTACACAAGTTCCTCTCGAATAATAATAATAATAATAATAATAATAATAATAATATGATGAGACTTAAATATACTATTTGAAATAAGGAGACCCAGGTTCAAATCCCCCTTGAAGTGACCGGTTTACATCAAGGAGGACAAGTCATAAATGTTGAGTTCCTCTGGGATACAACTACTACTGGGACTACTAATAATCATAATTCAATATAAGACTTAAACAAACTATATGAATATCCAAATTCATTCAATACTTAATATAAAATTGAAATGTGCTAGAGCAATAAAAAATGTGGGGTTTATATAAATTATTTCAATATGTAGCAATAAGTAATATTCACATATATTTAAAAAAACATTTTAATGTGCACAATGTGTGTGTGTATATAGGTATATATCTTAACCACATATTTATCAAGATTTAAGAGGGATCAAATAACTTGATAGATCTGTGGTTAAGATGAATTTATGCTATTCCATGTTATTGTGTAAAATGATGTTCTATAATTTAGTATGAAAGATATATTATTGTGAACCATAATAATGTTACATAAAAAATAATAATCTTGTAGAAATTTACAAGGTAAGTTCCATAGATATAACACCAAGGGACAACACTCACAAACAGATCACAGATCGGTACACCAGTATTCTTGACATGGTTAAAACCCTCAAAGAGGGAAATAGTCCATGGCCTACACCAACACGACCACTTCACGAAATTTATTAATGTAAAAGAAAGAAGATTTACATACACTTCTCTCATGAATAGTCACTTTAGAAATGACCCTCCATTCTCTTTAAATAGAGATCATGGACCAATTGCATTTTAAGCCATGGATCAAGTGTCGGTAATACCTAGGAGATAATGAATCATCAGATCGCTTCATGCCTAGAACATATCACAACTATTGGATTGTAATTCACAAAAGTACAGATTAAAGAAACACGCGTTTCCTAACTCTACACTAGACCAAGTTATACTTAACTATTTCCTGTGTTGTAATATCCTAACATCCTCCCTTAAGAACAACTTCGAATAGGATTGAAAGGTGTACAAATATGACATAATAGGAGAAGGGATGAGGTATTAGAGCCTATCCACCCTTAATGACATATTCCTGAAGTCCAACCATAAATCGAAGTTTAATAAACTTTGCGTCTGTGAGAGCCTTTGTAAAGATGTCTACAACTTGATCATCGGTTGAATAATATTGCATCTCAAGAACATGGTCATGGATGAGCTTTCTGATGATGTGCATGTGTAATTCAATGTGTTTGCTCTGTTGATGTTGGATTGGACCTTTGCATAGTTGAATGGAACTTTGATTGTCACACCAAAGTGTATTCAGATGTTGCCGCTAAAAGCTAAACTCTGACAGGATTTGATGGAGCCACAAGGCTTCCTTAGTAGCCTCTACAGGACATGATACTCTTCTTCTGCTAAAGAAAGAAAAATGACACTTTGTTTCTTGCAAGCCCATGTAATAGGTCCATAACCAAGAGTGAAGATATAACCTACAGTAGACTTCCGATCATCAGGGTCACTAGCCCAATTAGAATTAGTGAAATCAACCAATAGAGGAAATGCTTCTATAGTGTAATGAATCCAAAACAGAATTGTAACTTGAACATAACGAAGTATTCTTTTATATGCTTTCCAATGACTTTCATGTGGGTTTTTCATAAACTGAGAAATAAGGCCAACAACAAAGGAAAGGTCAGGACGGGTATGGGTTAGATACAAAAGTTTTCTTATAAGATGACGGTATAAGGTATCATCAACTTTAGGGGAAGTATATGTGACTGAAAGTTTGGCTCCAGATTGAAAGGGAGATGGGGCTGGCTTATAGTCTTCCATGTGAAAGTGGCATAGAATATGAATGGCATACTTGGATTGGGAAAGGGAAATACCTTATTTGGATTACAAGACTTGAAGACGTAGAAGATAATGCAAGTGTCCTAATTCCATTATTTCAGACTTAATTTTAAGGCTAGAATTCACATGGTTTATAAGGTTGGGATCACTACCAATAAGGATAAGATCATTGACATAAAGAACAAGAATGATAATAGAGTTACCCACTTTCTTGGTGTAGACAGTATTGTCAGAATGACACCTACAAAAACTATTATCTAAAATAAAGCTATCCGTTTTGGCATGCCAAGCCTGAGGGGCTTGCTTGAGACCATAAAGGGATTTATTAAGCCAACATACAAGGTTTGAGCTTGTTTGTATAAAACTAGGAGGTTGTTCCATATAGATTTCTTCATGTAAGTCCCCATGCAAGAAGGAATATTTAATATCCATCTCATAGACTTCCTATTTGAAAGGGGAAACAAGGGAAAGAACAAGGCAGATCGAGTTCATTTTGGTAATAGGGGAGAAGGTTTTAGTATAGTTAATGCCTTCAACCTGTGAAAAACCATTAGCAACAAGACGAGTTTTATGTTTATCAACTTTTCCATCTGGTCGAAACTTGGTTCTGTAAACCCACTCGCATCTAAGAGAAATTTTCCCCTTTGGAAGAGGAACAAGGTCCCATGTAACATTTTCCAATAGTGAATGATATTCTTCATTCATCGCTGTGTCCCAATCTGGATGGCCTGAAGCTTCTGCAAAGGTGGCAGGATCATAGTTCGTTGAAGCTTGAGCTAGTAAAGAAGATGCTCTATCAAACTGAGAACGTGTGCGACACTGACATGTAGGATATCTTACAAGAGCACCTGCTGCATCTCGAGTAGCGTAGACCCATTTTGGAAGTTGAGGAGATGAAGGAGGATCCCGAGAAGGTGGGGGAGAATTTTCATCCTCATTGTCATCATCTGAAGAAGAAATATTTTCAGAAGTAGAAGGGATAGAGAGAGGTGGCACATCCACCGAACTAGGCTCATAGGCTAATATATTTTCAGTAAACTTTACATCTCTTCTAATGTAAGATTTTTGGATTTAGGTGGAAAATGTCTATATCATGTGACGTCTTCAAAATATCCAACAAAAAAATACATTTTTCACTCTTAGGTTCTAAGGCTTTATGTTTCTCATATGAAATATAGGTCCATGCTTCACTTCCAAAAACACGAAAGTGACTTACATCTCGTTTAATTGAACTCCATGCTTCTTCTAGAGTGATATTCTTTAAAACCTTAGTAGGAGTGCGATTTACTGTGTAATTTGCACTGTTAATTGGTTCTGCCCAAAAATTAAGACTAAGTCCTTTAGATTGAAGCATACAATTAGCCATTTCCTTTAGGTGTGATTCTTCCTTTTAACTACACCATTTTGTTGTGGAGTGTATGGAACAATATGTTGCAATTGAATTCCATGCCGAGTGAAAAATTTGATGAATTTATTGTTAATATATTCTCTGCCATTATTAGATCTTAGCTTAAGAATTTGATGTTTAGATTATCTCTCAACAAAGGCCAAAAAGGTTAAGAACATGTTAAAGACTTCACTCTTGATTTTTAAGAAGTATACCCAAGTGCATCTGGAGAAATCATCAATGAAATTTATGAAATACTTGTAACTAGAGAATGAAAGAATTAGAAGTGGACCACATAAATCACTATGCACAAGCTGTAAAGGGGTTTAGACGTGCCAAGAGGCAAGCTTTTCAAAACTATCCTGATGATGTTTTTTGCGTACACAATCGGAACAAACACCATCTCTGCAAGATACCATAGGAAGACCTATCACCATATTTCCTTTACATAGATTTTGAAGGGAGCGATAGTTTAAGTGACCAAATCGCTCATGCCAAAGTTTTCTCACTTCATCATTATGTGAAACAAATACCGAGGCAATAGTTGATGAACCAATGTTGTTAAACATATACAACCTTGTAGAATCATCAACAATGCAAATAGCCAAAATATGTCTAGGATCTCTTAGGTCCTTAATTACAACATTATGAGGTGAAAATTCAACGATTTTATCTTCAAGTAAATGAGTTATCTGATATACAGATAGAAGGTTGCAGGATAAGGTAGGAACATATAATACATCATTAAATTGACCATTTTCTAGATGAATAGCTCCAATCCCTACAACACTGAGACATCTATCATCACCAACATATATATTTTTGGTGTTATAATCATTTATATAAGAAAACATGGCTTTGTTTTTGGCCATGTGATGAGAAGCTCTAGAACCAATGAATGAAAATAAGTAGATACATTTAGTGCATAATCAAGCCAAGATGCTTCACCACCACATGCAGAAAGTGTTATTCCTGAAGATGAAGTTGAAGTTGAAGTTGAAGAGTGCTCCAAATGGATGGTATGCTTCTTGATTGTTGCTTCCAAGGCTTCAATATTCTTAAAGTATTTGGCTTCTAAGTGGCCATCTTGATTACAAAAGTTGCAATGTCTATTAATATTCTTCCCTTTGTTTTTATTTTACTGATCATTTTGTTGAATTGATTTTTCATTTTGAGACTGAAATTGCTTAGGACCCTTGTTTGGTTTAGGACCATTTTTTTTAGGATACTGCTTATGATTCTTTGAATTTGGTTGTCACTGGGCTGATAAGGCTTTCTTAGAAGAGTTTCCAGTGTTAAGAAGACCAAGATGTAATAATTTTTCTTGTTTACTTATTAAAGAATCACAAAATGTATCAAAATAGGGGGACTTGTAGGCTTGTTCTTGAGAAATAAAGGCTTCTTGAGTAGAATGGAAGGTGGAAACAAACACATAGTAGGCTACTCCTAACTTCGTAAGAATGGAATATATAAGGCTACCATCTTCTTTCTTAACCTTAAAACCTTCCAAGAGAAGTCTAAGGGTCTTGAAATTGGACAAAAATATTCAATGAGAGAAAAATTATTGGGGTCCAACATAAGCGACTCATTTTTGAGTTGATGGGCTCTAATTTCATTTTTAATTCCAAAAACTTTATTGAAATGTTTCATTGTTTCATGAGGGGTATCAAGTTCTCTGATATGGAATATAAGGTGTAGAGAAATAGACATCTCTATCAACTCATGTGCTTGCTCTTGCTTATTTTCATATTTGACTTGTGTATCTTCATCTTTAGGTTTAGACTCTTAGATTGAGGATATTTTATAAAGACCTTTACTTCTAAGTAAATCCACAATGTAGGACAACCATTGGAAGTAGTTGGTGTTGTTAAGAATAACTTGGCATGTAATGTCCATTTTAATAGAAACTGAAGTTGTAGATGATGAAACTAAGTGTTCCAATGGAAAGATCTCGATAAATTAGGCCAATTAAAAAATGACTTCCAGATGAAGAAGTTATGACTTTTTGAAGAAAAGTTGTTGAAGATGTTGACGAAGCACGTGAATGTTTAGAAGTGAATGATAATGTTATATTTAAAAAAAAAATCCTCCCCTTTCCAAACTTAATCTAATTAGCTCACTTTTAAAAAAGATTACTCTATGTGATCCACTTCTATAAATAAATGAAATTCGCTTTTACAATGGTACTTTATGAGCTACCCAGTAAATTGTAACTTAAATAAAAGATAAAGTGACTTTAGAATTATAAGTGACTCACTTTTTATTATGGATGATAACACTTTTACATAAAGTAACTTTAAAAACTCAACAAAAAGAAAAACTTGAACCCAAGGCTTCTATTCTCATAAAGTAACTTTGGACCAAGTGCATTATTTTAAAAGTTTAGTAATTTTTGGAAAAGAGGAAGAGTTTTTCTTTTTACTCACTAAAGCTTTGGGGTGCGTGCTTCCTTGAATTCTTTTTTTTTTTGCCTCCAAAAAAAATACACAACCAAAAACAAACATCTAAAAAAAACAATTCTTATGGCTTAAAGTTAGATTTCATGAGAAACTAAATATTTTCTTCAATGTTTCTGATTTTCTGAGATCACGCTAAGGCACGGCGAAAAGAAGCATACACACGAGAACAATCATTCCTTCCTGATCGCATAGAGTTGTGAAGCAAAGAGCATACACAGAAATGAAAGGTATAGATTTGGTAATAAAAACAGAGAGATAAATAAATTGAAATAAATAGAGAGATAAATAACTAAAACTGCAAATAAAGACTGTATACCTCCAGATTTTAAAAATGAAGTAGCTAGAACTACTAGAAACCTTTTGCACGAAACGAAAGGGGTTTCTCACTGGAATAGATTCTCCTAACACAATAGAGTAGTCCTCTCAGCCCGAAAGCAGTCAGAAACAATAGATATAGGAAAAGACAATTGGATGCAGTTGTACCAGCTTCAGATTTGGCTCATGAACAGATGTAGCCCTCAAATAGATCTGATACCATGTAGGAATTTATAGGGTAAGTTCCATAGATAAAACACCAAGATACACCGCTCATAAACAAATCATAGATCAATACACCAATATTCTTGACGTGGTTAAAA
Source organism: Pinus taeda (assembly GCA_000404065.3). Taxonomy (NCBI): domain Eukaryota; kingdom Viridiplantae; phylum Streptophyta; class Pinopsida; order Pinales; family Pinaceae; genus Pinus; species Pinus taeda. The sequence continues at coordinate 97,175 of APFE030007529.1, read as the reverse complement.
CCCTCAAAGAGGGAAACCCATGGCCTGAGCCAACGCAACCACTTTAGGCAATTTATTAATGTAATAGAAAGAAAATTTACATAAGCTTCTCTCATGAATGATCACCTTACGAATGACCCTCCATGCTCTTTAAATAGAGATCGTGGACTAATCAGGTGTTAATCCACAGATCAAGTGTCAGTAATACCAAGGAGAGAGTGAACTCTCAGATCACTTCATGTCTAGAACATATCATGACCATTAAGTCACAAAAGTACAAAGTAAAGAAGCATACTTTACCTAAATCTACACTAGACCAAGTTATACTTAACTATTTCCTATGTGTCGGAATATCCTAACAAATCTACTTAAAGAAAAAGCTTGGTTAATCTTTTATCAACACTTATAAAATCTATAGCTACAAGATACATATTTCTAATTATTTTATCATACCTCTCTAATTATCTTCTCACACATATCTGATGATTGAAGAATCCATTGTTTTGAACATTTGCTTTCCCAATGAACTAACTATACCAATGAACTAGCTATAGTGAATTGTAAGCTTATCATTAACCAAAAGTTGATCTCCTCTATTGATATATAATGGAGATCTTCTATATAATTTTAATCATTATAAGTAACACAAATACTTTTATACCCATGTTCGATCTCCTAATTGTATTTAACAGGGTGTTTTGGAGTAAAGATCACACTCTGCTCATTGCATTAAAAATCAATTACTTAAACTAACTCTCACCATAAAAGGTAAAATTAGTTACCGAGTCAAAATAATAATAAAAACTTGGAAATTTATTTACGTATCTATTGTAGTGTAATACGAGCACATAATTACAAAGATAATATGAAATACAATTTGATCTCATATCGTCATAGGTAACATTAGAAATTTAAGCATTGAGATTAAAGATCACATATATTTATTATATGAATTTGGAATCCAAGCTTGGAACATTTTGATTTTAAAAGATTATGTAAATCAAACTTCATTTTGAACTATTTTTATGAATTTAAATTTAGATGTCAATTCCCACTTTTTCTAACTGTTATATACGCAATTCAAAGGCCAATTATCTTTAATTCTATCTTCTGTTATGTGCATTTAGAATTAGTTGGGAAGCATTTGAGTAATTAATTACACCATACATTAAAAAAATTCCATATTCATGCAATCTATATCCCAAACAATCGTTTCTCATTCAGAGTGTTATGTACATGTTGTCCGTGTTAATCATTTCTGACTGGAAGGGTTACGTACATCAATTTAGTTTTCGAAATATTTTCAATGCTTAAGAAAATTTCATGTACCAAATTTGGAGCCAGGTTGATACTAATTTACCCTCTAGGTTTGGTTTCCACGTGGTTAACTTGTTCTCTTCTTTTCCGCC
>APFE030007529.1:39767-95392 GCA_000404065.3 Pinus taeda | reverse complement strand
TGGATTCATAATTATAGTAGTAACTTGGTAAGAATTGTTTTTGAAACATGTGGTTAGAGGTTCAAATGACAAGCCATATAAATTATGCTTTGGGAGACACATGAATTCACCTAAAAATGTAGTGGTAATAGTCGAAATTGACATTGTCTACAACCCACCAAATTCCCCTCCCTCTTTTGAGAAACACATTGATTCACATAAAAAATAATAATATGTAACAATGCAAATTGACACCATCTATAAACCCCACCAAAACACACAAATTCGCCTAAAAATATAATTATCAAAATTAACACTCACCATCTATAAACCCCATCAAAATACACAAATTCGCGTTAAAAATATAATATCAAAATTAAAGCTTCTTGCAAACACCACCAAATTCCACTACCTAAAAATATAATATACTCTTAACTCATTCATGGTCATTCCATACTAAATTCCTCTCTCTCGATATATAATTTACTTTTAACTCACTCATTCTCATCCTACTAAAACTTTAGTCTCACTCATCCACTTTCTTTTATATATATTCACTCACTACTTAAGATTTACTCAAAAAAGTCTTTTGAGTAACTTTCAAGATTTTTAATGGCATCCTTGTGTATATTTGAAAACAGTATAAAGTGAACCACTTCATTTAAATTGAGGTAAACCTGGTTTACGTGGTCCTAATAATTATTCATCACTCAATAAAGACTTAGTTGCTCATGTGAGAAGCGATCTCGTGCTCTAATGGGCCACTGAATCCTCATCAAATAACCACCGCCCACTTGTAAGAAACCATGGAACATGCTTTGTGAATGGAGGAGTTATCCCTTTTGGTGTACTGTACAGAAATTATCGAGCATAAAGACGTGAGAGAGTCAAGAAGCCGGAAGCACCAACGATTTATACCTGAATAATACCTTTGCGATATGTGAAAGGAGGTTGCTTTAAATCGACGTAATGACTCACGCTGAAAATAGGAGTCGTAGTTGAAATGGTTTCTGTCATATGATTTCTTGGGTTGACTCATTTCACCCACGCCCCCCCCCCACAGCTCTCTTGTCACACCTAAAAGTGAGAAGAACATTCCCGTTCCGCTTTTCAGAAAAATGGACCACTCACCACATCTCTGAAGCTTCTTATTTAGTCTCACGCTTCACACATGAGGAGTGGTATTGTTCGAGCTCGGACAGAAGCGCTTTTATCAACCACAGCATGGTTGATGGATGGATCTTTATTCCAAAAGCACTCCAGCGTCATGATATGAGTTTCAGTGAGTTATACATATTCTGATCAGTGAGGTATACATATTCACATCAGTCAGGTATACATATTCTCAAGTATTCCATTTTGTTTTCTTTGCATAGGAAATGTTTTTGTGCATCTCATTTACAATCTATGAAGTTGATTACCATGTTGACAGATTGTTCTCTTTAAATCAGTTTGTCTGTTCAGGTACAGAGAAAAACAAATTCTCATTTAAAAAAAACCAAATTCCCATTAGTCTAACAAGGCAGAGGAGTTGCCGGAAAGTTGTAGAAATTTCGGTCATATTTAGAAAAAATTCGGTAAGGATTTTTGTAAATCTACGTTATAGTTGTCAAATTTCAAAATTTTAGGTGTCCTTGACATTTTTTATGGCACTGAATCTATTTCCACCATCAAAAACATCAAAAACATGATTGGAACACTGTGTCTATAAAAATTTTCCAACTACTTTTTACCATCCAAACAATTCTCCACCTCGACTCCAAAAGCGCATCTATTCCTCGGCTTCTGACAAAACACTACAATTTCTAGCATCTTAAAAAGTTCATTGAATATGTTAGAATATAATTGCCAAAAAGCAGCACTATAATGTAGTAAACTTGGCTACACAGTGGAGAAAAGTGCAAGTATCTGCCTTTTCGGAGTATGGGGTGCAAAGAAAGTAGATTCTTGCGTCTGCTGGTGGTGATGGTGGCGGCGGCGATGCAAGCATGCGCGACACAAAGCAAGAGCACAATGGAGAAGCACTACAGATGGCAGATAAAGTATGAGTTCTGGTCACCGGATTGCGTGGAGAGAATGCTTATTGCAATAAATGGGCAATTTCCAGGACCCACTGTTCGTGCCAGAGCTGGCGATACAATTGTTGTGGAAGTGGAGAATCTGATGCCCACTGAAGGCGTTGTCATACACTGGCATGGCATCCACCAGGTCTTATTTTGGACAATATGGATTCTGCATGAACACTAGTTTCAATGTTTTGATCATGGATTCTGTACTATATTTTGTGGGCTATAATTATATAGGATTTGATTTGGTTGTCATGATGACAGATCGGGACTCCGTGGGCAGATGGAACTGCAGGCATTACACAGTGTGCCATAAACCCTGGAGAGACTTATGTCTACAAATTCCTTGCAGAGAAGGTTCATTTATAGATAATAATACAATTTTCATTTCATAATATTACATGTCTGTGTATAAGTTGTAAGGATAATTGTAATCTAATGTGTGTAGCATTTGAATTTAATTTTATAATAGATTTTGGAATATGATGAACAGTAACTAGGTTTATTAACTTAAGTTTTTATCCAGTAAATTTCAAGAATATGTTAAAACATGTAATAAAAATAATAATGATAAGAATAGCCACGGGTAACCATATGGATATGAGACTTGTGATAAGTTTTTGCACTTGATCATGAGCTTTTGTTATTTTTCCATAATTTATTGCTTAATGGATTTGTGTTGCTGAACAGCCAGGGACATACTTTTACCATGGACACCATGGTATGCAGCGAACTGCTGGTCTTTATGGGTCTCTCATAGTTGAAACCGGTGAGAATGAAGCCGAACCATTTGAATATGACGAGGAGCTGAGCATAATCATCAGCGACTGGTGGCACCAAAGTGTGTATGAGCAAATGACCGGTCTTTCTTACATACCTTTTCGTTGGGTTGGAGAACCTCAAGTGAGTCTCACATATTAACAACATCATAGCAATACTCAATACAAATGATATACATTTTTGCAATCTGTTTGCTGAAGTGCCAAAGCCTCATAGATGAAACTGGTGGAAGGTTTACTATAACCTTGGAAACTAATATGGGTTTTTTTTATAGCTGCTTGTTAAAGGCTATACTCATATAGATTTATAATGGTTTATATTTGGTTCTCTTATATAGATTTATAATGGTTAATATTTGGTTCTCTTTAGTAGTTAAATGATTGCAAAAAGAATAGTTCTCTCATTCAGAATTTTATAGGCTAAATTACTATCATTTTAAAATTAAATGATTATTATAATAATAATTTTTCATAAATGTGCCGACAAATTATATCCTCTGAACTTTAAAAATAATAACAATTTTCTATAAATGTATCAAAAATTATATTCTCCATTACAATATACTATAATTATTAATAAAGTAATGGGCTATTTGGTGTTTCTTTATAGAGTGAAGGACTATTTGGTGAATTTTTTTTGGTCTTTATTTCGTTGATGGTTGGTGAATTTTTTTTGTCTCTATTTGGTTGATGGTTTTGTAAATATATTGTATTTATTTTATTATTTTCCAAACATTATTATATATTTTTTAAATATATTAATTATAATATTATTCCATATCATTTGGAAAGACCAATTTTCAATAAGATATGAGCAGACCATAAAGCTTGAGCTAGAGGACGAAACGTTCTCTATGATTATTTTACAATTTCATATTTGTTTAATTATTTTTAATAATTAAAAAGTTTTGATATTTTTGAAATAATACTAAACCTTCTCAAAAACTTATGTAATTTTGATTTAATAAAATATAATATTTGATTTCTCTTTATCCTCTCAATGGACGGTATGTCTGAAGGTATGCCGAACCTGATAAAAACCTGATATTTGATTCAAGAACCCCATTTCTTTATGGACTATAACTAACCTACAAGTGTGAAAAAATTAAATTGCGTGATTTCTGTAAAACTATAACAAAAAAGTAAGGGCAAAAGTATCGCGTCATCCAACTGAGTTTAACCTAGTGAGTATGCGGTAGAGTGAACCATCAATCAGTTTCAGCATGCAAATAATGGGAACTTTGGTTTTGCAGTCGTTGCTGATCCAAGGACGTGGACGGTACAACTGCTCCACAGGGAACTGCGAGAATCCACAGTGCGCCCCACATGTTCTCTCTGTCAAAGCAGGGAAAACTTACCGTTTGCGCATAGCTAGTGTGGCTTCCCTTTCATCTCTCAATTTCCTTATTCAGGTGGAGTACTCTCTTAATTAGTTTGTCCACCAATCGAAATCCACAGTAGAGAAACCTTCATATTCGTTATGGTAGGCCATATACAAATACATCTCCATACATTTTCGTACGTTTCTTTTTAGGTTAATGACTGTTTTTTGAAGGCTTGTTTGGTATATAATTATGCACTAAACATTGTTTTATTGATTTGCAGCGACATCAAATGACCATTGTGGAAGCAGATGGCAACTACGTGGAACCCATACAAGTCCAGAATCTGGACATATATTCAGGAGAAACATACTCAGTTCTTCTTACAGCAGACCAGGACCCTTCAACAAATTACTGGGCAGCTCTCAACGTAAGAGGAAGGCCTCCCAAAACTCCTACAGGGCTTGCAATATTAAACTATCTGCCAAATCCTTCTACAGATGTCCCTCCCTCTGTTCCTCCACCCAACCCTTCATGGAATGACTTTGCATACAGTAAGGACTTCAGCAGAAAGATTGTAAGCAGAAGGGGGAACCATAATTATCGGGCTCATCCTGTTCCCCTTAAAAGCGACAGAAGCATTTTCCTACTCAATACCCAAAACCGTGTAGATGGTTACATCAAATGGGCCATCAACAATGTTTCACTGGCCTTGCCATCAACTCCATATCTTGCTTCCCTCAAATACAGGCTTGGCGATGAGTCTAGTCCTGCTCCCCAGAATTACCAGGCGATCAAAGGGTATGACATAACCAAACCTCCTCCTAATCCCAATGCAACCATAGGAACTATGATATACAATTTTGTGTTGAATAGCACAGTGGACTTGATTTTGCAGAATGCCAATACTTTGATTCCAGATAATAGTGAAATTCATCCTTGGCATATTCATGGTCACAGCTTTTGGATTTTGGGTTATGGAGATGGTTTATTTGATGCAGACAAGGACCCTCTCAGCTATAATCTCAGGAATCCTCCACTGAGGAACACAGTCCCGCTGTTTCCTTATGGATGGACTACCATAAGGCTGAAGGCTGACAATCCTGGGGTTTGGGCTTTTCACTGCCACCTTGAAGCCCATCTACACATGGGAATGGGGATTGTTTTCTCACAAGGAATTGAACATGTTGGCAACCTTCCCCGATTTACTATGGGGTGTGGATCTACAAGAAAGTTGTTTCCTTGAGGGGCAAGCATCATCATCTTCTGGCATTTATTGATGTAGAGTCCAGCTTGTTTAGAGTAGAAAAGCATGTTACCTTCTGAGTTATACACGTTTTGGCATGGAACTTTTATCTCCATTCTACGTTTGTTTATCACTTCTTCCTTTTGTTTTTATCGATGAGGGACATTAGGCGGGGCCAATTATGTGCATGTTGGGCATATTCTTTTACCTTTTTAAAACTCTTTGTTGAGGACATATAAATCCTTTCTTCGTTGACGTGATTCTCACGAGTATAATACTTTTGTTTTTTTGGGTTGACATGGTTGTCAGGTTTAGTTTAACTGGTACATTTTTTTTTATGTTTTACTCATTTAACTATTAAATATGGACTATTGGATTTTTTCCATTGTTAATGATGATATTTATTCAACTTTTAAGTTATTGGAAAATAAAGAAATTTGTATTAAGCATTAGACTGTGTGGTATCTACAATATGAAGATTTAAAAATTAGAATTTAACATGATTTAAAAATTAGAATTTAACATAAACATGCAATGCTTTCTGGTTTTGGATTTGTCTCAACTCATAATATGCAATCTTACATTATGTATACTTAAGTCTATAGGCAAACATAAAGATTAAAGGTTTAGATTCACATTTTCTATTCACACAAAATCACTATTGGTATGCTATATATAACACTAACTTATGGGAATAGACTAATCAAATTAAAGGTCCACACCTAGATGCTATTGATATGCTATATAAAACACTAACTCATCCGGATAAAGTAATCAAACTGAAGGGTTTTCTAAATTGTCCAATAGAAATAATGGAACTGACTTTACTTGTTGGTCTAAGTGAAATAACATTTTTTTGTTTCATTTTGAGAGTTTTTATGTATTGTTTTTAGTATTCTTACATTGTTGATACATCCAGGTTTTTATAAAATGCTTCTATTTATTGGTTTGCTTAGAAAATGGATCCATTTCATGGTTGGATACGAAAATTTCAAATGTGTGGTTAATGGGGTTATGATTCTTTTGATATATTCATGCTTGAATACATTCATGCTTGAATCTGAATGCTATTGAGTTTGGTCCTTTTATGTGTTAGGGTGTTTTATGAATTTATTGAAAATTTTGCTTTTGGCCCTTTCATGTGTTAGAGAGTTTTATGAATTTATTGAAAATGCATGCCTTGCATATTATTATTGCTTGAAATGTCTAAAAATTGAAATCAATTAGGCTTTTTAAACATATATTATAATTAATGAGCTTGAACAAGATACTTGACAAAGTGTCAAGAATGTTTCAACATAATTTGCAAACTATTTGAAATTACATAAATAGTCATTATATTTGATAGTAAGAATGAATAAAAATAAATATATGTAAATCTTTCGATTATTATATATATATAATATATATATATATATTATTAGGTAACGTCATGATATTAAAATAAATTTTATATTATAAATAATTGATTGTATATTACAAAGAAAATATATAAATATATTATACAATATAAGATAGATAAAAATAAATATGGAGAGTAGCAATAAACAAATATTATATTATATATATTATATATAAATTTAGGTAAGTATATGAATGATTAAAATAAAATTTATATTATAAATAATGATTTTAATATTTATAGTTATTCTATATTAAATAATAAAAAATAGATAAAATAAATATGAAGATGAGCAATAAAACCTAACTTCTCGTATTGTGTAGGCAATAATTCTTATCAAATCATTAACCTCTAGAAATGGAAATTGTCAAACAGAGATCGAGTTGACACTCTCATTGTCCAATGTGCTTTAACCTGAATGTGGAAATGGATCAATCATATCTTCTGAATGTGATTTTGAAACTTGATTTTTCATCTTATTACTCTGAACTCAGATAGAGGAGAAACATATTCTTCTTCTTTATTTTGGAACTCTTAGAGTTAGTGAAATGACTTAAGATTCTAACCAGGAGTTTAACCTCCTTTGACATATTAACATATATATGATTAGGCACTATGATAAATTCTTATAAAACATCATCCTTCACGAACAGTACTGACCTTCGTGTAGATTTCAAAGTTTTATAATGCTCGATGAAATGGTGAACATCCACCCATACAATTTATTGGGAATTGATAATGGAAAATTTGGAGGAAATATCAAAGTTGCTCAGAGATCAATTGAATGGGGAGACATTAATACATGGATCTTGAATTGAAGATTTCCCTGACCTACTGCAAAATTATTTTAATTATTGCTTTGATCATGGTGGAGCTATCTGAGACATTATGGTTTATAAAGCCACTACAATCTTATCCCCTTTTATTATACTTTCTAAATTAGAACTCTTAGTTATTCTACTTAATTATAGAAAAAATACAATGACATGGTATGGAATCATCACTCTTCCTAGTAAAACAAGAACAACATAGCGTGATTGTAGTCTAGGGGTGAGGTTTTGACTTCATCAACCCTAAATTAGAGTTATTATTTTGGAGCTTTTAGAATTTTCTTAAATTTCCACACATTCCTAACCCCATATGCATGAGTAAGAGGGGTTAGCGAGGCATCCTCTCACACCACGATGATCAACACAATAGGTTAACTTGCAAGAGGCATAAATTTTGCATACACGTTAAAATTGATATTATTTTTACCTTATTGGAAAGGTCTTTAAGGTTAGGCCAATATCAAGGGGGTCACAGATTTTCTAAAACTGTTTTAACCCAATAAAATTCTACTTGATGCCTCCAAATGGATATGAAAGGTGTAAGACCTAAATTTTCCAAACCAAGACCTACCAAATGACGTTGCAAGTTAATTCCTCCAAATTTTTCAACTCAAAAAGCATTGGCATACATGAAAAATAATGTAGTGAGCCAATTGAAATCATATATATCTTTTGAAGGAGGATCTTGCTCCCCATAAACTCTATTGAATGAGGCAAGGAATTTTTTCCTCTTAACGTGTCTGTAAAGTACCAATTTGTTTTCCTTAGAGATTGTTCTTTCAGTCCCATCTACCAATGGTTATGCTTTCCATGCCTTGTAGTTATAATCCTATTTTATATAATTGTGTTTTTTTTCAACTTTGCATAAACATCTAGTGCTAAGTCTTTTATGTAAGGTAGGATCTGCTCATCTTCCTAATCCAACATGGAGGTCACATAGAGTTTTAGTTTCTCCAATTTACTACTAAGTAAATGCACATGTATGGGATCGATTGAGTCTATCAATATTCTCTCCTACTATTTCAAATATCCCAAACGAACCAAACCACAGAGCGCTCACCTTCTGAGAAGGACCCTGTAATCTTTCCATGTTTAGCCTTGTAATCTTAGGAGTTGCAACATTCTTGGTGCAATACGAGGGCTAAATTTATTTTTGGACACTGCAATCTTTCCATATTAAGAAAAAAGGGAATAAATAGATTAATTAATTAAAAAAATGAAAAAAAATATATTAAAAAAAATTATCAAAAGAAGTCAAGATAAAAAAAATTGTAATATAAAAAAAGATTGGAACATTTTTTACAAAAAAAATAAAATAATAATAACGATATAAAAAATATAGATTCATCTTAAGTACGGATCTAACATGAGCAGAGAGGGACCAAATTTCTTGATGTGCAAACTTCTTTAGAGCGCAAAATACACTGTGTAAGTTTTCATCGTTTAAATTGTATGTTTGAATGTTATGTAGAGTATATATAGGACCAAATAATCTTTTTAACCATAAAATCTTATTTTTTTCATGATATATACATAATCGTTTAAAATGATATTTAATTTATACATAATTGACCATAAAATATTTTGCATAACATTAACACAAATTAAAATGGTTTTTTATTAATAATATTTTTATGTATATGTCAATATTAATTTATATTAAAATATTTTATTGATAAACCCACATTCAAATATTTTTTATATATCAAACATTAAAATATTTTATTTTAACAATTTTTTTTTTTTTTTTTTACATAGATCTTAAAATAGTTTAATTAACTATTGAAATATTTTTGGAAAGTTCAAGGTTTAAACATCTTACTCACACAAATTTTTTTACTTCTAATTACTCTATATCATATACATTTTTTTTTTATTATAGGCGACATTATTTTTCTATTGAGAGCATATTTCATTTTTATTTTAAAGGGGCACATGTCAACTCCACAGACAAACTTACACATCCCCTCATACTCGGCTGTAGAAAGAGCCTCTCTATACCCTTCTTAAGATAAAAGAATTTTAACCTCTGCTAATGTCTAGGCAATAGTTCTTATCAAATCATTAACCTCTAGAAATGGAAATTTTCAAATAGAGGATGACAGAGATCGAGTTCGACAACACTCTCATTGTCTAATGTGCTTTTACTTGAATGTGAAAGTGGATCAATCATATTTTCTGATTGTGATTTCGAAAGTTGATTTTTCATCTTGTTACTCTCAACACACATAAAGGAGAAGCATATTCTTCTTCTTTATTTTTGAACTCTTAGAGTTGGTGAAACGACTCGAGATTCTTACCAGGTGTTTTGAACCTTCTTTGATATCTTAACATATATATGATTAGGCATCATAATAAATTATTATAAAACATCATCCTTTATATCACAACGAGAGGGAATTGAATCCTTCACGAAGAGTACTGACCTTTGTGTAGATTTTGAAGTTTGATAATGGTTGATGAAAATGGTGAACATCCATGCATACAATTTATTGGGAATCGATTATGGAAAAATTGGAGGAAATATCAAAGTTGTTTAGAGATGAATCCAAATGGGGAGATTTTAGTACATGGATCTTGAATTGAAGATTTCCCTCACCTACTACGAATTTATTTTAGTTATTGTTTTGAGCATGATGGAGTTATATGGGACACTATGGATTATAAAGCCACTGCAATCTTGTCTCCTTCTATTATTCTCTCTAAGTTATATGTTATGAAACAAGCTCACAAAAAGATAGAAAAGATAGATCAACGCCTTAGAATTTAGCCTGTTCGAGGGGGCAACCTCCTTTACATTACACAAATGAACAATTCTTGGATGATACAAATGAAAAAACCTCATTTCTATATATAGGAGTCTAAGGGATCAGAATATAACCAAGCTGACCTAACAATAATAATATAAAGGCACAAAAATAACAATAGTGGGATTCTATGGGGCACAATAATAACAATAATGGATACAATGTTAATAGTAATGGGGAAATCACTAGTGTTGTAGGTACCTAACATGTCCCTCTCCTTCAAAAAAGTGTTGTCCTCAATGCTTGAGCAGTTCTGGATGTTTCTATATAAAATTCTCATCTTCCCATGTGGAATCTTCAACGGGTAAGTTCTTCCACTTGATGAGATACATTAAAATTGATCGATTTCGTAGTTGTCGAGTTCTTGTTTCTTTGACTGCTTCAGTTTCCAATATGATATTTCCTTCCTCATCTAGTTCTGGCAATATTGTTTGAACTGGAATCTTGTCACCTATAACCTTCTTTAAGCATGAAACATGGAAAACTGGGTGCACTCAGGAAGCTGTAGGAAGCTCCAATTTGTATGCCATAGTACCTATCTTTTGCAACACCTTGTATGGACCATTATACTATGGTAATAATTTATTATCCTTCTTAGCTTGTTTGATGGAAATTTGTTTATATGGTTTTAGCTGTAGGAATACCCAATCACCTACATCAAAACTTCTTTCACTGCGATGTTGATCTGCATGTTGTTTCATTCTATTCTGCGCTAAGGTGAGATTATGCTTTAAGAGTTGGAGAACTGGTTGTTGATGCTCTATGTGGTCTTCCACTACTTGAACCTTAGAATTTTCTCTTAAATATGATGTGATAGATGGTGGATGATATCCATAAAGTGCCATAAATGGGTCATTTTTGTTGTAGTAAGGAAGGAATGTTATACCACCATTCAGTCAGAGGCAACCATTTGACCCATTGTGTCTGTTTATCAGATACAAAGCAACAAATATATCTTTCCAAACATTTATTTACTATTTCAGTTTGCCCATCAGATTGAGGATGATAAGATGAGTTATGAGCTAAATGAGTACCAAGACAAGAAAATAATTTTGTCCAAAAATTTCGAGTGAGAATGGGATCTCTTTCGCTTACAATAATCTTTGGGTTTCCATGTAGCTTTTGAATTGTTTCCATAAATGCAGTAGAAACTGTACTCATTTTAAATGGATGAGATAATGCACAAAAGTGTGCATACTTGGTAAGTCTATCAACTACCACCATGATAATGCTCTTTCCTTCGGACTTGGGTAAACCTGTGATAAAATCCATTGAAACATACTCCCAATGTTGGCTTGGAATTGATAAAGGTTGTAATAATCCTGGGGTCTTAATTCTTTCAACTTTATTTTGTTGGCAAACCAAATATTCCACCACAAACTCTTGAATATGTGATTTAAAGCCATCCCAAAAAAAATCCTTCTTAACCCTGTGGTAGGTTTTTAGAAATCTTGAGTTCCCTCCTAAGGGAGAGGTGTGCAATTCCCTAAGAATCTTTTGTTTGAGTTCGGAATTCTTACATAGGTATAAGCGATCCTTGCACCATAACGAATCATTTTTCCAACTAAATGTATTAGATGTACTGGGATCTTGTTGTATTTTTTGAATGAGTGCCAACACTTCCTCGTCATTCCTCCATTCATCCATTGCTTTGTTTATCCAATCTACTTGGATAATAGAAATGATGCAGAGAAATGCTTCCACATCCTCATGCTTTCTTGAGAGTGCATCTGCCACAACATTTTGCTTCCCTTTTTTGTAGATGATTTCAAAGTCATAGCCAAACATCTTTGTGACCCATTTTTACTGCTCTTTTGAAGATAATCTTCATTCTAAGAAGTATTTAAGACTATCATGATCTGTTGTTACCTTGAAGTGTCTTCCCATTAGGTAGGGTTGCCATTTATTAAGTGCATGTATTGTTGCCAACATTTCCTTCTCATAAATAGCTTTGTGTAAATACTTTCCTTTGATTGGATGAATTTAGAAAGCAATGGGTCTTTCTTCTTGCATTAAAACAACACCAATTCCATTTCTTGAGGCATCACATTCCAAAATAAAGGTTTTTGTGAAGTTCGGTGTAGCTAAGACTGGTGCTTGGCACATTGCCTATTTAAGATGTTCAAAGGCCTTTGCTGCTTCTCGAGTCCATGAGAATGCATCTTTCTTTAATAATTTTGTTCGAGGTGCTGTAATTCTCCCATAATTCTTAACAAACTTGCAATAATACCCTGTCAACCCATGAAATCCTTGTAGATGCTTTATGGATGTGGGGATTTTCCATTCCTTCATGGTTTTAATTTTGGTAGGGTCTACCTTAACACCTTCATGAGATACAATATGACCCAGATATTCCACCTCTTGTACTCCAAAGAAACATTTGGAGATTTGTGCATATAATTGTTTCTCCTCCAATAGTTTGAGCACCCTGTCAACATGTTGGGAAATGATCCTTCCAAGACTTGTTGTAGATTAGTATATCATCAAAAAATACTAACACAAATTTTCTAAGGAAGGGTTTGAAAATGGAATTCATCAAATCTTGAAATGTAGAAGGTGGATTAGTAAGGCCAAAAGGCATGACCAAAAATTCATAATGACCCTCATGAGTTCTAAATGTTTTTTTTGGAATGTCTTCAGTCTTCATTCTGATTTGATGATACTCTGAACGAAGATCCAACTTGGTAAAGTAAATTGATCCATGCAATTCATCCAATAATTCATCAATGACAGGAATGGGAAGTTTATCTTTAATAGTGAGCTTGTTGAGCTCCCTATAATCTAGACACATGTGCCATGATCCATCCTTCTTGTGCACCAATACTACTGGAGCAAAGAAATAACTTTGACTAGGTTGAATTATACCAGCCTCTAGGATTTCTGCAACCATTTGTTCAATTTCACTCTTTTCGGCATAGGGATATCTGTAAGGCCTCATGTTTGGAGGAACACTTCCTGGAATCAAATAAATAGCGTGATCATGATCATGATTAGGTGGGAGACCTTTGGGAGTCTCAAATACCTTGGAATGATTGTCCAAGACTTTTTGGAGATCTCAAGAAATAGATGATTTCGATGTGGGAACCTCTAGTATGTTGGGTTGTGTTATATTCTTTCCACGACTAGTAAGAACACTGCAGATGCATTGACAAAATGGTGGACACTTTGAAGAATACTGTAGATATATTGACAAAATCTGTGAGCTCTGAGAAGTTCTTTTGGTGTAGAGAAACGATGGGCATTGCAGGGTTGGATAAATGACTAAGCTCTCCTGTGGCCCCCTATGGAAAGAAAATAACAAGTGGGAGAATGTTGGGAAAAAAAAATTTGGACCCTATATTAGTTGGAGAAAACCTACCTATGGTTTTGTGCATGGTTTTCGCACATGATTTTGGGTGTGATGGTTTTCGGTCCATGGTATTGGATGTTTCGACATGTATATATATGTATTTTAACATTGAAAGGAACATAATGAAAAATCAAGCTGGTAGTCCCGGTTTTGGGATCTTGGGGAAAATCTATGTGTATATGTGTTTTATGTGTTATGCTCTCGCATTGTTTATTTTCTGTGTTTTAGAATTCGTATGTAGGTAATTTCTGTACGGGGTTAAAACCTACACATTGAACATAATTGTGCAATTACACCTTGTTGTTCTTTCTTTAGAAGCTTTTTCATTCCATTAGAGCTGATTATCTTTCCTGGTTTCCTTGCGATACCTCTTAATTCAACTTCCTTTCCTTCTCAAGAAATTTCATGAAAAGTTCTTGAAAATTAAAAGCTATTGCACCCAAGGATTGTAGCCATTGGACTCCTAGTACAATATCAACACCACCCATTGGAATGGAAAGAATTGGGCTATTCAATACATATTCTACCATGGATAGCTTGATATTATGGCACTTTCCAGAGAAATTTATGGTTCCTCCACTTGCAACAATCACTTGACACTTTGGTGCTAGATACAGGAAGCAATTCAATTCCTTATCTATCTTATAATGAATAAAATTATGGGTATTTCCCGAATCAATCAAAACTATTACATGTTTCTTCTTGATATGTCCTTCTATCTTGATGGTTTGAGGAGTGGTAATTCAGGCAAATGCATTACAAGATATTGTTGGATTAATTTCTTCATGCTCGATGTGATCTTTCGCTTCTTGAACCTTTTTCTTCTTGATATGTCCTTCTATCTTGATAGTTTGAGAAGTGGTAAGTCTTGCCAATGCTTTACAAGATATGGTCAAATTCATTTCTTCTTTCTATGGGGTTGGTTCCTAGTGTATATCCTCTTCTTTTGACATTTATTTATCCTTTTCTTCCTCCTCTTCACAATCAATGTAAAATAATTTCTTCTCAGCACACATATGACCTTTAATATATTTGTTATCACAATTGTAACAAAGCCCTTTTGCTCTTTTTTCTTCCAATTGTTGTGGTGTCAACCTTGTAGGTTGTGGAAGGCTAGGAGAAACAACACTTCCATCGTTATAGTTGTGAGAGGTAGACATCCTTGTTGCCATAATTTTTCTTTCCACTTTTCTTTCCAACCTGAATGCCTTCTCCAATGAATCAAGTTTCCAAAGACGAGCCTCATGTTGAATGTTATCCTTTAAAGTCCCTATGGAGACATCAATCCTCTGCTTCACTGGAATATCATTTTCCGTTATATTCAATTTTTGAAAGTCCTCAATGTGCTCTACCATTGACCACTTTTCTTTGAGATTTATCAATTAGCTAAAGAAGGTGTTGCTCTTTGTATCCTCAAAATGTGTTGTTAATTCCTCCTTGAAAATTGACCATGTAACAAGTGGTTTACAAGAACAAAGCCCTTTATACCATAAAAATTGATCTGGTTCTAAATATGAAGATGCAATATGTACCTTTCATAACATTTTCACCTCATGTAGATCAAAATATTGCTCCATATGTAGTATCCAATTTATTGGATCCTTGGCATCAAACTTCCTCATATCGCCTTTTCTTAATTTTAGGAGCTTGATCTTGAAACGACTGTAACTCTATAATTTTGGATCTTCCAGTTCTATAATCGCTACCTGCAGTAGCCCTCTATTTCTCTTTCCAATGTCACTAGTCTGATCGAAATTGGATTGTCCAAGAAAGAGTTATGCACAATCTCCAAAGATGACCTAATTATATACCTTTTCAGAAGAGTGAAATTGTATGAAGTGCCACGTGTAATTGTTTCGACCTTCGGATCGGAAAAAGATACATAGAAAAATGCCACAATGACATGTTTGGAGTAGCGAAACCCTAGAATCCAAACCTTTGATACCAAATGTTATGCAACCAACTCACAAAAAGATAGAAAAGATAGATCAACGCCTTAGAATTCAGCCTCTTTGAGGGGGAAACCTCCTTTACATTACACAAATGAATAATTCTTGGATGATACAAATGACAAGACCTCCTTCTATATATAGGAGTCTAAGGGGTCATAATATAATCAGAGCCGACATAACAATAATAATGTAAGGGCATAATAATAACAATAGTTGGCTTCTATGGGGCACAATAATAACAATATGGGGACTACATGGGCACAACAATATAATAAGGGGGTTGTACTAATAACAATAAGGGGTTACACTAGTAGTATAGGGACCTAACACATGATGATTGAATTAACTGCCAAGTTAAGACTCTCACATGATAGTTCTACTCCTTATTATCCACAGGCTAATGGACAAGTTGAAGCCATCAACAAAATCCTTAAGAGAATGCTTCAACGAATGATAGGAGTTCACAAACAAAACTTCCATTTGATCTTGTACTCAGCTTTGTGGGCTTACCAAACCTCAATAAGAAATGCAACTGGGTTCACACCTTTCCAATTGATTTATGGTCTTGAGGTAATCTTTCCAATACAATCTGAAATTTCATCACTAAAACTCGCAATTGACTTGTTACCTGACACTTCTGATGAGGAAACATGTTTCTTAGAACTCATTCATCTAATTGAAACATGTCGTGAAGCCGCATTGGCCAATGAAGCACATAAGAAACAAATTAAGGTGCAATATGACCACAATTTCAAGCCTTGCATATTCTCAAAAGGACACCTGGTCTTTCTTTATGATTAGGAAGCCGATAAATTAGGAACATGAAAATTTGAACCACTATGGATGGGACCCTATATTGTCAAGCATGTTTTGGCAAAAGGCACTTACAAGTTGGTTGATTATGATGGAATTCCATTGTCGCAACCCCGAAATGGGCTATATCTTAAACATTACTATGCTTGATTGTGCATAGTAAAAACACTGTATATATGCTTTGATTGTGTGTGTGTGTCACAATGTGACTTTTAGAGTTTTTATGTGGTTAGTAATCCTCTTTGCATTTGTTGCAGATGTCGAAATATTTGGAACCATTTGTTGGTTATGCCAATGGTGCTATTCCTAGTACGTAGAACCTATCCTTTGCAGCATGGGCCATATTCGCTCTAAGTGGCGAGTTAGTGAGTTTTCAAGGGATTTGTATCAGTCATTCTATGAACAATATCGCATAGCACATTGATAGAACTCAATGCCATTTCACTTGACTCACAACTTGTCGTACTACAACTTACGAATGTTTATACCATCTGAAATCCAACTATTCATCATATATTCATTAGAGTTCGTCTCTTGGAAAGACATTTCGATTACATTAAATATAAACACATTTCCAGAAACTTTAACACATTGACTGATTCTTTAGCGAATTACGTGTTAAACAGACATTTACGACATATGTAAAGAGTAAATTTTCAATTCACATCAACATTTGAATAGAATTACACATAACCATACAAAAACACTGAGAGTAAAATAGATAGATGTTCAAAGTTTTTACAAAAATTTGTGTCGAAGACATGTTGATCATTTGACCTCAAAACCTCAAAATGCATACAGTAAATCATCCTAAGTAGATCTAATGATGTTCATGATAATAGGTCACTGCCTGAGCTATCATGCGTAATAGCCTCATCCAAAGGTTAGGTACACCAATAGTATGGCTCTGTAGTCTCATCGGTAACTCCTCAATCCAAATATCAGGTATACCAAGGGTTAACCCCTCTATATGGTGTTGCAACTCCACTAGTGTCTCAATCAGATCTAAATCTTGGAGAACTGCTCTTCCAACGTTTGTCCCCACTGGTTCACCCACCTCTTGTTGATGACCCATTGGTCAAACCATGCCAACATCTGTATACATGAGACACTCAAGCGCATACTACATGTATGATCTGTTTGTGACATGAAGTGTCATGCTACCGACCAACTTTGCGATAGTAAAGAGGATTATTCGTAAGGCCAAATCACGAACGTCCCTGATGTTTATATTTCCATCTTTGCTACACTGTGTACCTAGCTGAAAGAATGGTCAAATGTAGTCCCTCATTGATTCTGTTGAAAATAATACTGAGAGGGGGGTGAATCAGTATTATCAAATTCTTTCTCAATTTATACAAACTTTTGAAAATCTGACTAATGAATCTTGCATATACCTTCCAGACTTATAATTTAATTTATTCTTTAGATGTTGATCATTAATCTGTGTCAGAACCATATAACAGTAAACAGGAACAAGAAAAATAGAGCAGACAGTCACACCAAAGAACACAAGATATAAGGTGGAAACCCAATGTGGGTGAAAACCACCTGCTGCAATATGTCTCTATCTTCTTTCAATTAGAAACTTCTTTTTACAATGATTTTGTACTGGTGCAGTCTTATACTAGCACACAGGCTTCAACCTGCAAAAGGCTACAACCTTCTCTTTTCTTCCAGGGACCACGTTTCATAAATTTTCATACTGGATCCATGAGTATCAATTAAACATCAATAGATTTGCAATCAACCAAATTCCTTGTACAAATACTGAACCAATAATTTCTCAACACACAGCAACCAGACACCAATTCAGAACCCTGAACATTGCAGTAATAAACAAAAATAGCGAAAACATATTTCAAGAAAAGTCTGCAACTTCACCAATAGAATCCTGCGAATATCTGCACCTCCACTGTGTTGAGCCTGCGGGTCTACGCACCTGCGCTGTGTTGAACCTGCGGACCTCCACACCTAAACTGTGTCTAGCCTGCGGACCACCGCACCTGCGCTGTGTCAATCCTACAGTCCTCTGCACCTGCACTGTGTCTAGCCTGCGAACCTCTGCACCTGTGCTGTGTCTAGCCTGCGGACCTCTGGGTATAGATAATTTAACAGACTTCAATTATACCCCAGACTATCAGATTTACAGATCTGATCATGCACCAAAGAGATCTCGACCCATCAGTAGATCCGTCTTATAATGCTCAAGTTTCTCCTTGATTCAGGTCCAGCTATAACTCACCAACCGATCACCAGAATTTCAGATCTTGCTCTTCTTAAGATATTCAGCACATCTGTACTCAGCCAAATGATCTCCTTTCCTTTTTATAGTCTAGGCCTTACTCAAACCATGGTCTAAAACCATAGAGATCCAATACTAGGGACCCAAAACCTAGGTTCAATACGTTAGATGCAAAACCACAGACCAAAACCATAGGATCAAAATTGTCGGACTAAATACCATGGACCAACCATAAGATTTCCCACGTGCGTGCATTTTTCTCTGCATGAAAGTGCGTGTACTTTACGTCCGCACCTTTTGTTCGGTAAACCTGCGAACATGTCCGCAAATTTTGATCGGTGCACTCGCGAAACCTGCCGATGACTGCAGCTTTGTGAACAAGAACCTGCGGGTATCTCATTTTCTACCATTTTGAGAGCTTGAACTTGTGATCTGTTATTTGAGTGAGTTACCATCAAGGACAACACTTATGTCATCGAGCCAAACCTGTGTCATAATGCCAACAATCTCCCCCATTGGACTTGATGGCAACCCAAGATCACTCAAGGTCTTTCCTCCCCCTTTGACATCAAGGGCAAAGGGTTATGCTCCCCCTAAGTACATGCTGAAATCTCTGCTCTACTGTGATGTGCAAGCTCCCCATGACATATAGGCAAGATCTGCAAGAAGATGTTCTACAAAAGAAATATGACTTTATACATCATAATTAACCTTCCTATCACCAAAGACTCATACATATGGCTCCCAACCAAGAGGGGATACATGATATAATAAGCACATTACATTATCCATCCCAGGCATAGTGGGGCAACCAAGACAGGTCATTGCATGACCTTGACAAAAGAAATATAAGACATAATATCAGCAGAAATTGTCAATCATAGATCAATATCCATGTTCTCCTTCTACATTTTCTCCTCCTGACATCCGAACAACTGAAGAATTGAACCAAGATCTTCTACGATAATGCCAACAATGCATTATTAGAAGAATATATGCTCCCCCTGAACCTGTGCCAGATGGTCTCTGACAGACCCATATCGGACTCTTCTCATCCTTGCTTTTCTTCAAGTCGACTGTACCCACATAAACCAACGTATGTACGCGTATACCCCATATGAAATTCACGTACAACAATCTCTGAAACAAATAAGATTCAACAGCAAGATGATGCATCAACTACCCCCGGCTTTTGTCTGAGGTATTCAAAGGTCTCCCTCGGGAGTGGTTTTGGTGAGAATATAAACAATTTCTTCCTTAGAGGGAACATACTCCAATTTGACCTTTTTTTCAAGCACTTGTTCCCGAAGAAAATGATACTTGATCGGTATGTGCTTAGTCTTTGAATGCATGACAGGATTCTTCGAAATATTGATTGCACTTGTATTATCACAAAAAATGGAGATAGGTGGAGTACAAGTGATTTGAAGATCTTGCAATGTTTGCATCATCCAAAGGAGTTGTGTGCAAAAAGATGTCGTGGCTACATATTCTGCTTCAGCTGTAGATAACGCAATAGAGCTTTGTTTCTTGCTGAACCAAGGTACTAATCTAGGACCCATGAAGAATGCACCACCACTAGTGCTTTTCCTGTCATCCACGCTTCCTGCCCAATCCGCATCTGTGTAAGCATGAAGTGTGAGATCTGTACCTCTAGGATACCATAAGCCATAGTTTTGAGTTCCTTGAAGATACTTGAAAATTCTCTTAACTGCCTGAAGATGAGTTTCCTTTGGATTTGCCTGAAACCTTCCAACTATTCCCACTGCATGCATAATGTTTGGTCGGGTACCTGTTAGATAGAGCACACTACCAATCATGGATCTATAGGTTGGTTGATGTACTGCTGCCAATTCATCATTTGCACTGAGGCTGCATCCTGTCACCATAGGGGTACATACTAGTTTTGAATCCTCCATCCCATATTTTTTCAAGATCTGCTTGAGATATTTGGTTTGTGATAGAAAAATGTCGTCTTTGTTTTGTTCGACTTTAAACCAAGAAAATATGTGAGCTCACTAAGCATGGACATTTCAAACTCTTTCTGCATCACCAAGGCAAAATTTTGACTCATGTCTTCTTCATTGCTACCAAAGATGATATCATCAACATACACAACAAGTATCAGCAATTTATCATTGTCAACTTTTATATATAGATTGCTATCAGTTGATCCTTTTATAAAACCTTGTTAATGAAGGTACTTGTCCAACCAATAATACCATGCCCTTGGAGCCTGTTTAAGGCCATAGAGAGATTTTTTCAGTCTGCATACAAGTTTTGGATCATTTCCAAGAATAAACCCATCTGGTTGTTCAATATATACTTCTTCATTTAAGTCTCCATTCAGAAAGGAAGATTTCACGTCCATCTGAAATACTTTGAACTTCTGAAAGCTAGAGAGAACAAGGAACATTCTTATAGCCTCAAGTCTGGCAACTGGAGCAAAAGTTTCTTCAAAGTCTATGCCTTCTTGTTGTGCATATCCTTTACAAACAAGTCTTGCCTTTTTTCTAAGCACATCCCCATTTTCATTTAGCTTATTTTTGAAAATCCATTTTGTCCCTATGACATTCTTATCTTTTGGTCTCGGAACCAACTCCCAAGTGTTATTTTTTTCAATCTGCTCGAGTTCTTCCTCCATGGCCTTGACCCAGCATTCATTTTTGCAAGCCTCTCTTACATTTTGTGGTTCAGTGGAGGAGAGCAATGCTAGATAGCTTGAAGCTTCTGAAATGGTTCATTTTATATGAACACCTGCCTCTTTCTGTCCCAGAATTTGAGATTCTGGATGATTCTTATGAACGTATCTGGATGGAGTTTTTTCTTCTATCCTTATATGTTCTGCTGGTGCCTCATGTGTTTCTTCTTCGTCATGAATCTGATTTGATGTTGATGGATAGTCTTCGCCATCTTCGAAATCTTCAGATTTTACCTGCCTAGGAGTGTTTCCTTCTTCATCAACCACTACATCAATGCTTTCAACAATTTTACCAAGTCTTTTATTGTTACATTTGTAGGCTTTGCTGTGGGGAGAGTAGCCAAGTAAAATTCCTTCATCTGCTCTAGGTTCAAACTTGCCAAGATTTTCATCAGTCCTTTTAAAGTAGCATTTTCTTCCAAAAATTTTGAAGTATTTTACCGTGGGAGTCTTACCGTACCAAAGTTCATGAGGAGTCTGAGTGTTGTTTACCCAGACGTTTTCCTTGTTGAGAATAGTAATAGCGGCAAATGTGGCTTCACCCCAGAAGGTTGCGAGAGTTCCAGACTCATCAAGCATAGCACGAGCCATTTGTCGAATCATTCTGTTCTTCCTTTCCACTACTCCATTTTGCTGAGGAGTCCTTGCAGCAGAGAATTCCCTTCTTCTTCCCTGTTCTTCACAAAAATCGAAAAACCCGTTTGAGGTAAATTCCCCTCCTCGATCAGATCTGAGGCATTTGATTCTGCGATCTGATTCGTTTTCAACCAAAGCTTTTGCATTTGTTTCATACTGCTTCTTACCAGTTGCATCTGTAGGAGTTGTTGATGGAAATGTGTATCCTGTTTCCACAATATCCCAAACTTTTGTACCAAGAGATTGAAGATAGGCAGTGATTCTTACCTTCCAATAGACGAAGTTCCTCCCATCAAAAATCGATGGCCTGATAGATGCTTCCTTTTCGTAGTAGCTCATGATGATAGATATTCCTTCAACCAATCAAGCTTTTCCTGAAGGACCTGCTCTGATACCAATTGTTGAAAATAATACTGAGAGGGGGGGGTGAATCAGTATTATCAAATTCTTTTTCAATTTCTACAAACATTTGCAGATCTGACTAATGTATACCTTCCAGACTTATAATTTAATTTATTCTTCATATGTTGATCATTAATCTGTGTGTCAGAACCATATAACAGTAAACAGGAAAAATAGAGCAGACAATCACACCAATGAACACAAGATATAAGGTGGAAACCCAATGTGGGTGAAAACCACATGCTGCAATATGTCTCTATCTTCTTTCAATTAGAAAATTCTTTTTACAATGATTCTATACTGGTGCAGTCTTATACCAGCACACAGTCTTCAACCTGCAGAAGGCTACAACCTTCTCTCATTCTCCAAACTCTCCTGGAAGGGAGCTACAACCCCCTTAGCTCTTGTACTAGCTGAGGTACTAGTACGTAGGTGCTGACCTACTGAAGGCTTCAACCTTCTCTTTTCTTCCAGGGACCACGTTTCATAAATTTTCAAACTGGATCCATGAATATCAATCAAAACATCAAAAAGATCTACAATCAACCAACTTCCTTGTACAAATACTGAATCAACAACTTCTTAGCACACAGCAACCAGACACCAATTCAGAACCCTGAATACTGCAGAATAGACAAAAACAGCTAAAACATATTTCAAGAAAAGTCTGCAACTTCACCAATAGAAACCTGCGGGTATCTGCACTTCCGCTATGTTGAGTCTGCGCACCTCCACACCTGCATTGTGTTTGGTCTGCGTACCTCTGCACCTGTGTTGTGTCTGATCTGTGCACCTCCGCACTTGCACTGTGTCGGATCTGCGCACCTCTTCACCTGCGTTGTGTCTGGCCTGCGCACCTCCGCACCTACGTTGTGTCTGGTCTGCGCACCTCCGCACCTGCGCTATGTCTGGCTTGCACACCTCCGGTATAGACAATTTATCAGTCTTCAATTATACCCTAGACTATCAAATTTACAGATCTGATCATGCACCAAAGAGATCTCGACCCATTAGAAGATTTGTCTTGTAATTCTCAGGTTTCTCCTTGATCCAGCTATAACTCACCAACCGATCACCAGTATTTCCAGATCTTGCTCTTCTTAAGATATTCAACACAACTGTCTATGGCCAAATGATCTCCTTTCCTTTTTATAGTCTATACCTTTCTCAAACCATGTCCAAAACCATAAAGATCCAATACTAGGGACCCAAAACCTGGGTTCAATACTTTAGGTGCAAAACCACGGACCAAAACCATAGGATCAACAATGTCAGACTCAATACCATGGACCAACCAAAATATTTCCCACGTGTGTGTGCTTTTCTTTGCATGAAATTCCATGTACTTTAGGTTCGCACTTTTTTTTCGGAACGCCTGCGAACATGTCCGCACCTTTTGATCAGCGCCCTTGCGGATCCTGCCGATGATCGCAGCCTTGTGAATCAGGAACCTGCGGATCTCTCATTTCCTACTATTTTGAGAGCCTGAACTTGTGATTTGACATTTGAGTGAGTTTCAATCAAGGACAAAACCTGAACCATAGTGCCAAACCTGTGTCATAATGCCAACACATCATATTCTTCCTCTTCTTATTCTAGTTTGAGAAAACTTCTTCTTAAAATAGATATTATAACAAAACTCTATCCAAATCACATTTGTTGAAACTTGATGTTAAGTTCCATTTGCCCACATATGACGGTGAAATTAGTGCAAAGAATTTGGACAATTGGATTCAAAAGTTGGAATTTCATTACAGGGTACAAAAAATTGTGAAGGACAATGCAAAGATCCAACTTGCTTCTCCTTGATTGAGTGGTAAAACCTGTTCTTGGTGGGAGAGGAAAATTCAAGAAGACATCCTTCGAAATCGTAAAGTAATTTCTTCTTTGTATGAATTTATTGTTGCAATAAGAATGCAATTGTATCCATTAGGCTAATTGCAATAAGCCATAATGGGCTAGAAAATTTTAAGACAAGGTAAGGGATAAAGTGTTCAAACATTAGGGGAATTTTGAGGTCTAAAATGGGCCTCCTAACAAAAATAATAAAATAATAGTTAAAATAATGAAATAATATTTGTAATTTTTTAAGAAAAAGAAAGGAAACTATTTTTTATTGTATTTCCAACTTATCTCCTTATGGGTTTACTCAAGTGTCAAGTATATATACCCATTAGATGCAAAATTAAATTTCACATCCAACTAGTACCCACTCCTAGTACTTCTAAGTATATCCACATCAAAAACAATGAAAATACATGAAAAACGTGTACTTCTCGTCAGAGACGGAATTTAATTCCAAATCCAATGGATGTATAAAATTGAAATTTTAGTAAACTTATAAAGAGAAGCCAAGCATACAATTAAAAAAAATAGTTTTGTTCTTTTACCTCGAAAATATTTACCCCTGGGGATGAAATCATCATCTTGAATCCTATTGGTTCTTTTAAAGATAATTTTGTTACTAAATTTTTTTAAGTCCATTTTTTACCTCAAAATTCCTCTAATGGTTACACTCAAGAGTTTAGGAAAAACGCTTTTATTTTAGGTGTTCTGCTATATACACAAGAAACTCTTCTCAAGTATATTGGTGGTTTTCATAGTTATCTTCGACATACCATCCTTATTTTCAACCAACTAAATCCATATAAATCTACCAGAGGCAAGTCAAAAGGAAAGGAAAATTAAATCAAACAACTATCATGAAGAAAGAGGGTGAAAATCCTACATGTACTCATTGGAGAAAGGAATGACATGATGAGGCTAGATGTTGGAAGTTTCATCCAAAAATGAGACCAAAGAAGTTTAGAAAGAAGGGGAAATAAAAGACAACTTTCACAGTTCAAAGAGGTCTTATATCTGAATCAAGTGATGAAACTAAGACACAACTATAGGAGTACAAGATATATCATCTTCTCATGCTAGTTCTATCTCTACTATCCAATCTCCTAATTCTAAATTTAAGCATGATGAAAGAAAAAGAATTGAAATTTTGCACATTAGAGTCATAAAAAAGCATGCGAAAGTTGACACACTTTTTTATATTGGTTGCAAAATAAATATCATATATGAAGAATCTGTCAAGAAGTTAGGCTTTGAAACTAAACCTCATGTAAAATCTTACCCTCTGGGATTAGTGCTTGATGATGCAAAACTGCGAGCAACTAAATAGTGTAAACTCAAATTTGCAATCACCTCTAACTTCATAAATGAGTTTGAATTGGATGTGGTGGTACTTGACATATGTTGAATTGTGTTGGGAAGCCCATATCCTTATGACATGAAAGTTATCTTCTACAGAGAGGATTAAAAGTACCATGTTCTCAAAGATGGAACTTAATACATTATGAGAGCTAGGTGCATGAAGATTAATCTATATCTTGTTAGCACCTGACTAATGAAGAGACTTATAAATGTTAGAAAAAACTTTGTACTCATGATTGTAAAGGCTGAGGATGCTAATAAATATGATTCTTTTAATGTATGTGATCTTATGCTTAAATATAAATTAGTTAAAACTATTTCTAATTATAAAGAAATGTTTCAGGAACCTAAAGGAATAACTCCAAAAAGGGAGATACAACACAAGATATAGTTATAGTGAAATTCCCCACTTCCTAACATTGGTATGTATAGGTTATCAATATTAGAGAACGTAGAGATTAAGAAGTAGGTTCAAGAATTACTCAAAAAAGGGGACCATGTACCTCAGCATGTGGGTTATATATTGTAATATGACCAAAGAAATATGGTACATGGAGGATATGTGTATATTTTCGAGCATTGAACATAATCATAGTGGAAAACTATTATCCTATTTCTCACATTGATGACTTGTTAGACCAATTAAACGATGCAAAATATTTCACTAAGTTAGACTTAAGAAGTGGTTATCATCAAATAAGAATTGTTGAAGGTGATGTGTGGAAAACCACTTTTGAAACAAAAAAATAAGATTGTTTTAATTTTTAGTAATATTGTTTGGCCTTGTAATTCTCATGCTACTTTCATGCGGGTGATGGACAATGTGCTCCAACCATTTATTGATGATTTTGTTATAATCTACTTAGATAACAACCTTATTTTCAGTATGACTTGGGAAGATCATGTCGATCATTTTAATCAAGTGTTTTGTGTGTTAAAGAGGGTGAAAGTTTACTTCAAAATGTTGTAATGTGAGTTCGATAAAACATATTTAACATAATTGGGTGATATTGTAGGGGGTGGAGAATTGAGGATAGATCATTCTAAAGTAGAATTTATTGTAAATTAGCACATGCCTAAATTTGTAATAGAACTTAGAATCTTTCTGGGTGCAACACAATATTAGAGGAATTTTATTACTAATCTCTCATCTATTGCAACGCCTTTACATGTTGTGACGAGTGCTAAAAGAAAAATTAGTAGGGAGGCAAGCAGTATATATTCTTCAACACTTTGAAGGAAAATATTAACATTGCATCAATGTCGGTATTGTCAAATCTGCCACAAGCATTTGAAATTGAAATTATTGCAAGAGGGTATGCCATGGGAGTAGTAATAATGCAAAAAATGAGTCTAATATGTTACCACTCTAAGACCTTCACTAAAGTGGTAATTAACTATCCTACCTATGATTAAGAACTATATTATTTAGTTCAAAATGTGAAGAAATGGAAGCATTACTTAATCAATAAACAAAGAAGCATACACATTGATCACTAACCATTACAATGTCTTCAATCACAAACAAAGCTACATCAATAAAGGCAATTTAGATGGTTGGGACTTTTACAACAATTTCACTTCGTCATCAAATATAAAAAGGGTACACAAAAAAAAGTTGTGGACATGTTTTCAAGACCTCTTATAAATGCATCCATTGTTCTAAAGTATAATTATGTAGTTCATGAAAGTTATGTTGAACAATACACTAAAGGTGAAGACTTTAAGGATATATATGAAGCATTAACTCATGGTAATAAAATGGAAGAGTAAAATTATCATGTGCATAACAAATTAATGTATCATCTTGGTGAATTGTGCATTCCTAGGGATGAAAGAATTCATGTCATTAGAGAAGTTCACTGTTCTCTTATTTTGGGGCATTTTGGGGTAGGTAAAACAACATCTCAACTGAAAATATATTGTTACTGGCCTCAAATATATGAAACTATATCCAAGTATGTAAAATGATGTATTATATGTGCTATTAGTAAACCATGTAATAAGAAATTGAGACTATGTAAGCCACTTCATGTACCTTACCATCCATGGGGAAGTTTTTCTAAGGATTGTATGGGAGGGTTACCTATGTCTAGAAGAGCTCATTGTTATTTGTATGATTATACATATTATTATTACGAAGATAAATCTCCCATCAAGGAAAATTTCATTATTTTTATGAAATATTATCATATAAAAAAAATAGTCCATAGTTTAATGGCTTAGATCAATTAATTTGAATGACTTACACTTAGCTTTAAGGTTCCCATCGCTCATATGGTTGAAATTTGAGTCTAGTTAATTTTTATGTTCCAATATAATGAGAATTTAATAAATTTTTCTTATTAATAAAAATATTAATATTAACAAAAATATAATATAACATTTTTATTAAATAAAATTTCGAATTAACATACTCTTAGAAATAGCTCTAATGAAATTGAACTGAAATCAAGAGACAAAAATTTCTTCTACTATTTTCTGGAAAGGAAAATACATTATAGAAACACATGTAATAACATGCAACCATGAAAACACAAGGAACACAATTATTTTACAGGGGAATCTAACTAGGAAAAGCCCCTCTGCTGCTTTGTATTAGTTTAGATGAGAAAGAGAAACAATTAAATGTCTCGCTTCAACTCTGAAGCACAGCCTACACTGTAAAATTGATCTCCTGCTTCTTGGCCTACTCTGACCAACACTTTAGCCAATTCAAGCCTCAACCAACCTCTTATTTCCTTTCACAATCTTGGAGGAATTAAGCTCCTAAATAATAGGGAAATCCCTTATTTCCTTGCCCAAATCTAAGGGGAATTTATCACTTTCTTAGTGAAAAAGAATTATACACTCAACAATATATAATTATAAAAACAAATGTTCCTTTCCCATCCACTCAACTAGGAAATTCAAATTCCATGCATGACTCAGTTTATTTTTAGTTGATTGACTAGTTAACTGAGAGATCATTTAGTTAACAATAGTCATAATTACTCTCTTGACCTTCAACTAACTCAACTAATGAGTAGAGCTTAGTTAACTAAGTTCAACTAATAATAACTCAACTATATTTCTAGATCTTAGCAACCAACACATGAACAACTCTACTTCTAGCCTACAAACTCAAATTTATTGGCTTAACTAAGAGAGAAGGCCATGTCACACTAAATAACAAAAATCCAATTCGTCTTATTGATTTGGAAAATCGAATTTTCTCCATTTGAATAAGGCATTGGTCAAATGAAGCCTTTTCTTGCTACAATTTCAACACTCCCTCTTTGCAAGAAAAGGATTATGCACAACCCCAATCCTGCTCCAATGGAATGTAATGTAGCACAAATAACACTACCTCTCATTGGTGTTGTTAATACTGCAACAACTGCAACTGAGAAGCATTTGAAATACTAGACAAATTATGTCTCTGAGCTATAACTATCTCTTGAGCATCTGACTCCTACTAATCTTTACACTTTCTACTGGGAAATCAACATTGTTACTGAACATCCTTCTTTGTTTTCAACACTGCTCTGTGATCCTCAATATCTGACTGCTCCAACTGACTTTTATCCTCCTACTACTGAATACTGTGAGCCCTTGTAACAAGTGTAATGATCCATGAGAATATTACACTACAACTACTACTCCTCTCCTATGGACCCTGTGCAAATATTTGCAACTATGGGACTAAGTATCTACATCACCCCACCTCACTCCTAGAGGTATAGTTGCATGCTTGGCGGAATTTACCTCTAGTTGGTAGATATTTTCCACTCTAACTCAAATCTATTTCACTTGTCCAGTAGCAACATGCTTCAAAAAATATTTTCCCTTACTGAACACCACATCATAACCTTTGTCCTCCAATACAACTACAAAAATCAATTTTTTCTTCAACCTAAGCACATACATTACATTTTTCAAGTGAATATGGGAGCCTAAATCCCTCTTAAAGGTGACGGTACCAATTCCTTTAGTACTATACCTCCCATCATCTCCAAATTCTATGTGTAATTGAGGATCCTTCTCCTTTAGGCTACTAAAGAATTCCTTCTTTCTTGTCATATGATATGAGGCACCAGAATCCAAGTACCACTCTCTCCCCCTTACTATTATTTCCATGCAAGAAAATAGGGTGAAATATAACTCAAATTGAGATGCCATATCATCTCCACCTACTTCTGTTGTAGGATCCTTTCTATATTTCTTGTGCAGGCACTTAGTCGCATAGTGTCCATATTCATGGTAGTAAAAACAATTAATTTTGATGAGGTCCTTCTTCTTGCCATTATTTTGGCTAGACTTTTCCTAGCCTTTGCCCTTCTTTCCTTTACCAACTAGAGCCCAGTATTCTTCCTCATCTGCAATGGATGTGACACCATCTCTAGTGTTTCTTTTGATCTCCTCTTGCACAAGTCAGACCAAAGCCACTCCCAGTATATTAGTTTGTCTCATCCATTAACTGAATCTTGATAGTTATGATAGGATTTCAGAAGGACAAGGTGTTAATCTCACAAGTTCATATGAGGGCACAATTTATCCTACTCCTCCAAGTTCATCTCAAACCTGAGTGAATCTAGAGAGATATTTTGGAATGGTTTATTTTTCTGCATTCGAATTTTCCATGTTTATCTCTCAATGTCAATTTCTTGGCATCATTGCTGCTCTGGAATAGATCTATGAGAGTTTTCCACATTGCAAAAGGAATCTCATTTCCATGAAAGTTTGAAACCACGTGATCTTTGACACTCTCCAGAATAATCCTCCTGACTCTTTCTATGTCTTTCTTCCACTAATCAAGTGCTTTTGCATCCAATGTTGCTAGTTTGGAATATTATTTTTTGTATATTCACATACTCCATTATCAGCCAGGACAACTTCCATCCTATCTTTCCAAGTACAAAAATTCGAGGTACCCTCTAATGCATACTTTAGCCTCAATCCATTGAAAGACATTTTTTCGCACTTAAGAGAATATGCACCAAAAAATCTGCAAATCAAAATTTCTTTGAGAGAATATTTGAAACAAGGTTTCTATGTAGTTAGCTGAGGCTATGATACCATGTAGAAATTGTAAGAAATTTTCTACTACTCATGAAATCGAACTGAAATCAATAGACATAAATTTCTTATACTATTCCGCGGAAAGAAAAACACATGATAGAAACACATGAAATAACATTAAACCATCAAAACACGAGCAACACAATGATTTTACAGGGGAACCCAACTAGGAAAAACCCCTCTGTTGTTTGGCATTAATTCAGATGAGAAACAGAAACAATTAGAATGTCTTGCTTAAACTTTGAAGCACACCTTGGACTGTAAAATTGTTGTCCTGCTTCTTGGACTACTCTAGCCAACAGTTAGACAATTCAAGCCTCAACCAACCTCTTAGTTTCTTGCACAATCCTGGTGAAATTAAGCTGCTAAACAATAAGGAAAATCCCTATTTCCTTTCTCAGATCCAAGGGGAATTGATCACATGCTCATTACAAAAGAATTGTACACTCAATAGTATACAATTATAAATACAAATGTGCCTTTTCTATCCATTCAACTAGGAAATTCAAATTCCATGCATGATTGGGTCTATTTTTACCTGATTGAATAGTTAACTGAGATATCATTGAGTTAACAACATTCATAACTACTCAACTAATTACCAAAGCTCGGTTAACTGGGTTCAACTAACGATAACTCAACTACTTCTAGCCTACAAACTCGAATTTACTGACTTAACTAGTAGAAAAGGCCATGTTACTCTAGCTAAGTGAAATCCAAGTCAACCTACGGATATGGAAAATCGAATTTTCTCCATTTCACTAAGACATTAGTCAAATGAAGTATTTCCTTCTACAATTTCAATAAGAATAGCCATAATGATCATTTCCATAATAAATATGAATGTTTGTAATAGATATATCAATATATATTTATGAAAATAAAAGAAATGTATTTTATTTTAAAGTTAAAAATAAATAAATAAATAAATCAAATATTATTTCTTAATTAATAGATTTTTTTGATAGAGTGTGGAATTGCATTATATATAAAAGGAGGGATTTTATTTTTAGAAGATAATTATTCCATTAAATTTATAGTGAGATTAAAGAGGGTTCAAACAATTATGTAGAATTAATGTCACTAAAACTAGTATTATTGTTTACAAATGAAAAAGAAATTAAATGATTATAAGTGTTTAGTGATTTTCAAGTAATCACGAGATGCATGAAGATGTCACAGTGTTTCTAAATTTTATCTTGAAGAGTTCAAGGATTTGAGATCGTTTTTCACCTATCGTTCTTCAACATGTATATGGGGAGAGAAATATGGAAGTTGATCATTTTTCAAAACTGAAATTTTGATAACATGGTACGTGGATGACAACAAAAAAATAGAAATAAAGAAATTTTAGAATATTGTCACCCTCATTTTCATTAAATAATAATTTATTTTATATAGATAAATGATATTGAAATCTTTCTAGTGTTGAATGACTGTAATTACTTGGTATTTTTTAAGGAAATAAGGTAATAATTAAGTTCTTTTTTCTCACCTTCCGATATGCACTATGGCCTTGTCCAGAAGCTCCCTTCAAAAAAACACAAACCACAATTATATCAACAAGCTTATTGCCCTAGCTTTGAGTGTGTCTAACATTGATGATATCGACTTGAAAAGTAATTATACGAATTATGGGTTTTATTAGTCACATATTTTTCTTATCGTTGTTTAAAGGAATGATTGATATAACATTGTCTTTACTACCAAGCATGATTGAGGATAGTTACTAAGGATTATATTTATGGAGTAAATTATCGTTGTCGGGATACATTACTTAATAATGTTTGCTAAGCACTTTGTTTACAATACCTTAACTTGATTTTGATGTAAATCTTTTATTATATTTATATAATTATCTATCGCATTATAGGTTCATGATTTTATCTTCCCTTTTGGACAAGTCAGTTTCATGTTTTCTTTAGATTTTTTAATGACTTTCATTTAGTTTAACTTTCTAGGATTTTTTTAGATTTCCTAATAACCTTGATTTATTTTAATCTTTTGGTATTCTCATCTTAGGTATAGGTTACATTTATGCAATCTTAAACCAATATGCAAGGCCACGAAAGTGATAACAAAAGGCTTGCATAGTAGTCACCCCTCCGCTTTCATCCATAGGACTAGATTTCCCCGTCATTAAGAGCTTGCAACATTGTTTTCAAACATCTTTATTCCAACCCCACTTTAGTATTGGTTGGTTTGGATTAGAAATTGAATAAATTTTAACCTTTTTTATTATTAATATAATTTTAAAAAGTGACCACTTTCTTTAGTCCCCATTAAAAGTATCCAAGACTTTTCATTTCTATGCCAGCCTCACCAACCTTACTTTAGTGGTACAATCTGGCTTCATTTCTAGGTGTTTGCTTCATTGCTAGGTGGTTTTGTTTAGAGATTGAAGTAATTTTATGAAGCATCTAGTCTTCCAGATTGTGTATCTTATTCTTAAACATTAGGTATCTAACGAGAATCATGCTTTGAATGGGAATGTTTACTTCTATGAGGAGAATAGGATAGGGCATATTTCCATTGATTTTAAAATTATAGGTTATATTCTTTTATCATAAAACATTTAGTCCTTCTAAGTATTAACATCCATTAGATATAAAAGAAAAAAAAAAAATTGCATTTGTATCTTATAAATTAAGATTTTATTATTATTTCCAACTACTACCACTATAAACCATAGATGCAACCTTCATGCCCTAAGGAAAACACATGGTTCTATGCATGAGGGATTTGAATAAAATACTTGAGAAGTCACATAAATTTATATTGCATGGGTTTGCAAGTGAGTTACCCTAGGGACCACATGTAGGATAACCAATGTAGATCTATCTTCACCTCGTATCTATGGTCAAATCTCTTAAGGTGGAAACCTCTTTTATATTGAAAAACTTGAAGAAAATTTTGCACCTCAAGATATTGATTTCTCTTAGCCCTTGATATATTTGGGGTTAATATGGATTTATGATCATTCTTTATATATATATACCCACACATGTGTCATGTATCAACTACATGCCAAATAATGAAGGAATTACACATTTTCTTCATTTTCACACACACACACACACACATATATAATCAATTAAGTTTAGCTTGGGTGGTTGGCCAGAATAGTTGTTATGTTCCCCACGGTCAAGTCTTGTAAGTTTACATGTTTACAGTCAAGCTGACATGTTTACTCTCTAGAAAAGAGCCAAGAGAGATAGGTGCAAAATTGCACTAAAAAAGCCATATTTACGCTCAAGTTGGCATGTTTACACTCTAGAATAGAGCCAAAAGAGATAGGTGTAGACTTGCACTAAAAAAGCCATATTTACACTCAAGTTGACATATTTGCACTCTAGAATAAAGCCAAGAGAGATAGGTGCAAACTTGCACTATAAAAACTAGATATATTTCGCACATTTAAGTAAGTTATTACCCCAACATAGATAACATGAGTCGAGAGGGATAACATAGATCTTTAAATAATATATTTAAATATTTTTTACTTCTAATTATTGTACATCATATTCATTTTTTTAATTATAGCCGACATTATTTTTCTATTTAAAACATAATTTTTATTTTTTATGTTTATTTTAAAAGGCATAGACGGACACAAACCTACACATCCCCTCATACTGAGTTGTAGAATAAAATCCCAATAAATATAGAACCATGATTGTCTCTTTTATATATGTCAGACCTCCACGCAGGATAAAAAAAAAAATTGATTTAACATTTACCATTATGTAATTGTCCCTCTAAGGTTTTCGATTTATTCCTCCTGTTGCGGTTGCACTCCATGTGGCCTAGGCACAAGAGTTGATGTACTGTTATTTCTCCGTTCAAGTGGAGTCTCATGCCCGTCAACACGTGGCATAAGGTTAATGAGTCATTCTATGGTTTTTATGTCTCCATCACGTGATTGCCTTATCTGATATTTCAAGTAGATTAATTTCTATCCGGTTTCGTGTTGTACGTGGCTGACAGACTGGTCTATTCTACTGCTTGCATGGTATTTCCCGCTGCCTTGATGGTGGAGATTGCTTCAATCAATCCAACGGTGAAGAAGCAAGGTGTTTATCGCGCGCTGCCCAACTATAATGCCGAGGGTTTCGGAATTGGGTCATTTGGTTTCGTTGATACTTTCACTCTGAGGTTCCATCCAGGCTCCCCCTGTGCGCCCAAATCCGAACTCCGGCTTACAGATCTTGCCCGGATGCAGGTGTATGGGTCAGCTATACCCCCAGGTAACGATGCATAGAGGTATGGTCACTTTCCGCCATTTATTCTTGCGCTCCTGGGTTTCATTTCTCAAAACATAGCTCTAGCTGACTCAAGGTATTGCAATTGCAGGGAGAAGACTATGGGGATAGCCGACAACCCCAAGACGGTGCTATGCATTTATTGGGCAACCCTAGCGTGTGAGTGCCTCAACAAGGAAACTGAGTTTATGTTTTTTCTTTTTTTTTTCTTTGGATGGATGATGTTGTAGAAAGCTTATTTAGCTCTGGATTAATTTATGTTTTATGTTACATTTTCTCAGGCATGGGCGCCTTCCATCACTCGACGTCCAAGCCGTGGCTAGGGAGTAGCCCCCTCTTTGCCAGCACAGATTTTTCCAGCTATGGAAACTCTCCAGTCGCGGCTTTGCTCGCTGCTTCCATGATCTTTTACTCTACCTCGAAAATTTTGAGACTTTTTAATCTAATGAGCAAGGGAGTTGGAGGGTGTTCCGCCCTTCCCGAGCTCCAGTTGTTCTGTAACAAGATTATGTACATTTATTTACTGGATTGGGGACCGACTACAACTTATGTTCGTCCCTTTCTATATATGTTTATTTTTAATTTTTTTTAGCACATACATGTTTTACTTAGCTCTAGAGGGCTATAAATTTTATGGAAAATTTTCTGTTGTAGACTAGTCCTCCAATTTTAGCCCTGAATGGGAAATTCCGCTCCATGGCTACCCTGTGCAGGGGCTTTCAATCTCATTATCTATGAAATTACAGTTTTTGCACAACTTGTTTCACGTTTTGCTTTCTCTCAATGCAATGGATGTACACACAGTTTCATGAGGATTAAATGTTCATTGTATAATCTGTTTATATGTAAATCGTCTTTCTCTCCTCCCTGCACTGACCCGAGCCAAACCCTTACATACACATCCCATAGCCTTTCCAAGACTTTTCCAAAGCCACGGGGTTTGAGTTCGGTATGCTATGGCAAGGTAGAGAGAGTTAACATGTACTCCCACCCAACCCGTAGCTTCCCGCGCTCCATTTACTAGATTCCTAGGCTCTTCCTCTACTGGCCTTGGTAAAAGGGCGGACTCAACATAAATACAACTACAAATAGCTCCACATAAACACGGTGTTCACCGGTACAGACTCAGAAACCGCAAGGGCTCCTACCTTCGGCTTCTTTTTACAAAGGATGTTCCAGGTTTTAAAAATAAGACATCTTCATGACTTGACTTGGGGTTATCCCATTTTAATACCTATGTATAAAACAGCGATTATGATATTGACCCAAAAACCCTGATACCGCCAGGATAAACCAGCGCGACACCCGGCCTGTTTCAAGTTTCTATGTTTCTTTTTTTTCTTTTAAGTGACCCTTGTTTCGGTTGCTAGAATTTCTCTTGACATCTCTTACAATGATTGTTGTCGGCCTGAGGGAAACCTGGTCTGGTATTCGGGTTCTGATGTTCTGGTTATCTTACAAGATAAATTTCTTTATAGCAAACTAATTTTGTTTACCTCTGCCACAGTCATTCAACAGTCAAGCCTCCCGGATTGATAAATCTCGAGTCTAAGGTTTGGTCCGTTTTCATAATGAGGATCACACTGCAGGTTATGAGTCTTTTTGCTTTACTAATAGTCCTTTGTTACCAATATTAGTTTTTAAAGTAACTAGGAACTTCTCATTACTCTACTATGTTACTTTTACACCCTATTCAAAGACTCTTCTACTTCAGGAATTAAATACTCTCTTCTTTGAATAAAGATAGAACTTCATACATGTGTAGTCCTCCGTAGACGCACGCCTGTCTCTTGCTTCTTTGATATGGTCAACCTGCTTCATTGTAGCTAGTCCACCACCCGACCATGAGGCTGTCTTTCGAGACCCGTCTCCCCCCTAGCTTGCTCAAAGACAACTGTCTTTACTAGTTGCAGCGCTCTGCGCTCTTACCATCTGGTCCTCACCAGACATGGTAAGCTACCCTTTTCCTTCGCTACCTGTCCTCTACAGCACAGTCTTTTTCCTCTTTTTCTCCCCCCCCTTCCTGGAACCCATTCCACAGTTAGGGAGGGAAAAAACGGTTAGGGTATTTGCAACCGTTTCTTTTTTTCTTTTTTTTTTAAATATATGCACTCCTCAGAAGTACATATCATCCCTATTGCTGGGAAATTATTCCACAATTCCATTTCTGAAATGGAATAAAATAAATATTAATAAATTAATTCAGACAACACATAATAACTATCATCCTTTCATTAATTTCCTTCTTTTAACTGAAGTAAATAAAAATATATATTTACAATAATCTGGGGATTTGACATCTGCCCCCCTTGAGATCAGACATCGTCCCAATGTCTTTCAGTTCCAAACAACCCTGGATAAGTTTGTTTCATGAATTCTTCATCCTCCCAAGTGGCCTCATCAAGCCCGAAGTGCCGCCACTGCACCTTAACTTGGGTAATATCCCGCTTTCGTAGCTTGACTTCTCTCTGGTCGAGGATGCTCAGTGGTTCAACACGGATTTCTCCTTCCAGCTCTACCTACAACATGAAACACCCTAAGTCAGTTTTCCTTTTAAGAGAAAAAATTTAAATGGATTTTTCGGAGACAACTCTCACATGTATCTCCTACCAATTAATTACATGTTTAGGATGATAAACATATTTTTTCAATATGGAGATATGAATGACATTGTGGACTCGTATGTGACTAGGCAAAGCAAGATGGTATGCCACGGGTCTGATTCTTGCTAAGATTTGAAAGGGTCCACAGTATCTAGGTGCCAACTTAGAGCACCCGCTCCACTGTAGTGTGCCTTTCCTTGCTCAAATCCTCACATACACGTGATCGCCGACCTGATATTCCTTAAACCTCCTTTTCCGGTCAGCGAAGCTCTTTTGCCTATCCTGAGTTGCATTCAAATTAGAGCGCACCTTTTTCACCAGTCCCTCCATTTCCTCAAGCATTTCAGGGCCTAATCTCAATCTGTCTTCCGGTCCACTCCAGCTTGAGAAAGTGCGGCACTTTCGCCCATATAATGCTTCAAAAGGGCTCATCTGCAATGATGTGTGGTAGCCATTATTGTATGCGAACTCAGCCAAATGAAGATAGTCTTCCCACTTGTTTGGTTGCTGCATCACAAAGGCCCTCAACATATCTTCCACAACCTGATTTACCCGTTCAGTTTAACCGTCAGTTTGAGGGTGGTAAGCTGTGCTGAAGTTCAGCTGAGTTCCCAATTCTTCAAACAATGTCCTCCAAAAGACTGATGCAAATTTTACATCACGGTCTGAAATTATGGTCTTGGGTAACCCATGCAGCTTAAATATATTTTGCATGAATACATGAGCAATCTGCACAGCTCTGTACGTAGATTGCACTGGTATAAAATGTGTTTCCTTGCTTAGTTTGTCCACCACAACCATGATGGAGTCATTGTTCTTCTTTGTTTTTGGAAAACCTGTTATAAAATCCATAGTGACAGTTTCCCATTTCCATTTCGGAATGGGTATTGGTTGTAGCAACCCCGCAGGATGTTGGTGTTCTACGTTAATTTGTTGACATTCTAAACATCGGGCTAAGTATCCAGTCACAACTTTCTTCATTTCCGGCTAATAATATCCCTTCCGGAGTGCGGTGACCATCTTTTGATATCCTGGGTGTCCGGCATAATGACTTCTATGATACTCATCCAATATTAGGTTCCTAATGCTATTTTGATTGGGTACGTACAACCTACCCTTATAGTACAACTTTCCAGCAACATCTAAGCCATAATCCAGTTATTTTTCTTTGCTATTCGGTAGCTGTACTTGTTGTTTTATTTATTGATAAACAACATCTTGTTCAGCTGCCTTTTGAATCATCTCCCCGAAGGGGCTTTTTGCTTCACTATAAGAAATCTCGTATAAGCATTGCAGCTTCCGACTCAATGCGTCAGCCACCCGATTTTCCTTCCCCTTTAAATGTTTGATCTCAAAATCGAAACTGCTCAGAAAATCCACCCACCGTGCTTGTCTTGCATTTAGCATGGGCTGATTGAAATAGTTGGTCAGGCTGTGGTCGTCTGTTAATAACAGAAACTTTTTTCCCATGAGGTAATGTTGTCACATTTTCAGGGCATGAATCACAGCAGCCAGCTCTAGATCGTAAGCAGAATATTTATGCTCATGCTCTTTTAACTTCCTTGATTCACACGCTATCACCTTTCCTTCCTGCATTAACACACCTCTTACCCCTTCCTTACTTGCGTATGTACACACCACCTACTCTTTATTGGGTTTGGCTATACTTAGAACAGGCACTGTGGTGAGTAGGTATTTAAGTTGTTCGAAACTTCTTTGAAATTCAAGAGTCCACCTGAAAGTTCTCCCTTTTTTCTGCAAGGATGTGATTGGGTAAGCTACTCTTGAGAATCCCTCTACAAACCATCGGTAATAACCTTCCAGCCCCATGAAAGATCGGATATCCGCCACATCTTTGGGTACTGGCCATTCCATAATGGTCCTTATCTTTTCAGGGTCCACAGCAATCCCATCCTTAGTGATGATGTGGCCTAAATACTGTATCTGCTCCTTAAAGAATTCACATTTACTGAATTTAGCACATAATTGGTGTTCTCGGAGGGTTTGCAATACTAATCTACGGTGCTCCTGATGCTCCTCCTTAGTCCGAAAATATATTAGTATATCATCAATAAAGATCAAAACAAACTTATCTAAATACCGATGAAACACACTATTCATCAAACACATAAAGGTGGTGGGAGCGTTAGTCAACCCAAAGGGTAACACCAGAAATTTGTAGTGGCCATACCGAGTTCTAAAAGTTGTCTTAGCTATGTCTTCTTCTTTAATTTGAATCTGGTGTACCCTAATCGCAAATCAATATTTAAAAAAATTGTTGCTCCCTTCACCTGGTCAAACAGTTCATCGATTCGGGGCAGAGGGTACTTGTTTTTTATTGTCATTTTGTTTAACTGACGATAGTCCATACACATGCAAAGAGTTCCATCTTTTTTCTTAATGAACAATACCAGGGCTCCCCAAGGGACACACTGGGGCGAATGTATTTTTTGTCCAGCAACTCCTGTAATTGCATCTTTAGCTCTGTTAATTCTAGTACACTCATTTTGTAGGGTGCTCGAGAAACTGGGGCTGCCCCTGGTACCAGTTCTATGGTAAAATCTATGTCCCTTTTGGGTGGAAATCTAGGTATCTCTTCCGAAAATACAACGGCAAATTCCTGTATCACAGGAATATTCTCTAATATAGTTGTTTTGGCTTTCGATTTGGCGTACCCCACTTGGATGGCATAAATTTGGTACCCCTTCTTGATGCATTTTGCTAGCTGCGAGGTAGTTATAGGCCGAATTTGTACTGACTGCTTAATTCCTTGTACCTCTTGTTCTATTCCCAGCTCATCCTTGTAACTGATAGTCTTGGTCTTACAATTAATTATGGACCAGTGTTGTCCTGCTATTTTTATTGGGCAGCTTTTGACTTTAGACATTACCTACCTTTTTGCCCCTATTGCCAACTGAACTAGCCAAGGGGTCTTAAACTTAACGGGTTGTAACTTACAATGTTCCACAATTCTAGGACTAATGTAACTTAACGTAGCACCAGGGTCAATTAAAACAGTTATAGCAAGGTCTAAAATTTTACCTTCGAATTCTACCATGGTCGGCTGGTACTCCACCTGGTGATCTTCCAAAGCAGCATTAATCTTTGGCAGAGCTCGCCCTGCATCGCCAATTGTAGAGGCTTCATAAACCTAAGAGACCTGTTCAACTCCTTTTCGCTGGGGGCAGTTTTTCACATAATGGGGCCTGCCACAGCCCCAACATTGTACTAGGGGCCTTGTTGTCCCTTCATTGTCCAATTTCCCAGTTCAGTCATTGGTTCTAGACTCCTGTAATCGAAGTGAATTTTTTTGTGAGTTTCTTCTAATTTTCCCCTTAACGAGTCCTTTGCTGCCTCCACCGCGATTACCTTTAATACTTCCAGCCGATTTACTGCCTTTCTTATTGCCCCACCTCTTACCTAGGACATCTCCTTTCTGCTTGCTCTGCTGATAGAAAATTCGGGCCTTGCGGATGGCCTCATCCATCATCTTTGGGTTGTCAAATTCTATTCTTTCTCTCATACTCATCAATAAGCTGCTAACAAACCTTTGTACTTTAGCTTTTTCTTCCCGTATATAGGGCACGTAATGGAATAGGGAGGTAAAGC
This sequence comes from Pinus taeda, assembly GCA_000404065.3. NCBI lineage: Eukaryota > Viridiplantae > Streptophyta > Pinopsida > Pinales > Pinaceae > Pinus > Pinus taeda. The sequence continues at coordinate 54,124 of APFE030007529.1, read as the reverse complement.
GAGTAATAAATTCGTCCATAGTCTGCTGTCCAACCACATATCATGGAATTCTCTTGCTTTCTCATCATAGAAGTGCTCAGTCACGTACCTTTCTTTAAAATATCTTTGAAATTTCTCCTAGGTGATGTTTTGTTCACTTACTCCCTTTACTATCTTAACTTCCTCCCACCACAAGGTGGCCTTTCCCTGTAATTGGAAAATGGCCAACCGTGCCTTGAGGTTGTGGTCGTACTTGTATAGCTGGAAATATTTATTCATATTGATCAACCAGGCCTCTGCTTCTTCCCCCTGTTCTCTGTCGAAGTGTGGTGGCTTGATTTTACGGAATTCCCCTTCTAGCTCTATTCGCCGCCTTTTGGATGTCTGTTGTTCAGAGGCATTATCCGAGTGTTCTTCCTCCCTTCCCTCTGATTCTTTGGGCTTTGCATGAGGATTCTGTTTGCCTGACATTCTTTGCTACTCAGCACTGGGATTCGGTGGCTGTTGATACTGCCTGTCGAATAAGCTTTTGATGATTCTCTCCTGTTCCATTGCTAATCTTGCGTTATCTTCGCATAACCGAGCCATCTCATTTTTTAGTTCTTGTACGGTTTCCAGAATCGCCATATTGGTATTACGGGCTTCCTCACCCAGCTGAACCCATAACTCGGGATTGTTTCAAAAACCCGCTGCAGGCCCCTGACCCACCCCAAACCTATGGGATGCGCTATATGTTCTCCTCATGCTGTCAGCCCTCTGTTGTTCCTGTGCTTACCACAAACAGTGATAGTGCAAGGGTTATCACATTATTTGTTGCTTATACACATTAAGAATGAAATCGGTTGTAAATACAGTGGGTTGATAGTTTGTTTATTTATTTATTTAATGGTTTGTTTGATTCTGTCAGTCCCTAGAGGTCACAGCTTTGTCACTTGGCTGCGATACCACTTGTCAGACCTCCACGCAGGATAATTTTTTTTTTTATTTAACATTTACCATTATGTAATTGTTCCTCTAAGGTTTTTGGTTTATTCCTCCTGCTGCAGTTGCACTCCACGTGGCCTAGGCACAAGAGTTGATGTACTGTTATTTCTCGGTTCAAGTGGAGTCTCATGCCCGTCAACACGCGGCATAAGGTTAATGAGTCATTCTATGGTTTTTCTGTCTCCATCACATGATTGCCTTATCTGATATTTCAAGTAGATTAATTTCTGTCCGGTTTCGTGTTGTACGTGGCCGGCAGACTGGTCTATTCTACTGCTTGCATGGTATTTCTCGTTGCCTCGACAGTGGAGATTACTTCAATCAATCCAACGGTGAAGGAGCAAGGTGTTTATCGCGGGCTGCCCAACTATACTGCCGAGGGTTTCGGAATTGGGTCATTTGGTTTCAGTGATACTTTCACTCTGAGGTTCCATTCAGGCTCCGCATATGCGCCCAAATCCGAACTCCGGCTTACTGATCGTGCCCGGATGTAGGTGTATGGGTCAGTTATACCCCCATGTAACGATGCACAGAGGTATGGTCACTTTCCGCCATTTATTCTTACACTCCTGGGTTTCATTTATCAAAACATAGCTCTAGCTGACCCAGGGTTTTGTAATTATAGGGAGCAGACTATGGGGATAGCCAACAACCCCGAGACGGTGCTATGCATTTACTGGGTGACCCTAGCGTGTGAGTGCCTCAACAAGGAAACTGAGTTTATGTTTTTTCTTCTTTTTTTTTCTTTGGATGGATGATGTTGTAGAAAGCTTATTTAGCTCTGGCTAAATTTATGTTTTATGTTGCGTTTTCTCAGGCATGGGCACCTTCCATCACTCGGTGTCCAAGCCGTGGCTAGGGAGTAGCCCCCTCTTTTCCAGCACGGATTTTTCCAGGTATGGAAACTCTCCAGGCGCGGCTTTGCTCGCTGCTCCCGTGATCTTTTACTCTGCCTCAAAAATTCTGAGACTTTTTAATCTAATGAGCAAGGGAGTCGGTGGGTGTTCCGCCTGCCCGAGCTCCAGTTGTTCTGTAACAGTATTATGTACATTTATTTACTGGATTTGGGACCGACTACAGCTTTTGTCTGTCCCTTTCTATAGATGTTTATTTTTATTTTTTTTCTGCGCATACATGTTTTACTTAGCTCTACAGGGCTATAAATTTTATGGAAAATTTTATGTTGTAGACTAGTCCTGCAGTTTTAGCCCTGATAGGGAAATTCCGCTCCATGGCTACCCTATGCAGGGGCTTTCAATCTCATTATCTATGAAATTACAGTTTTTGCATAGCTTGTTTCACGTTTTTCTTTCTCTCAATGCAATGGATGTACGCACAGTTTCATGAGGATTAAATTTTCATTGTATAATCTGTTTATATGTAAATCGTCTTTCTCTCCTCCCTGCACTGACCCGAGCCAAACCCTTACATACACATCCCGTAGCCTTTCCAAGAATTTTCCGAAGCCACGGAGTTTGAGTTCGGTGTGCTATGGCAAGGTAGAGACAGTTAACGTGTACTCCCACCCAACTCGCAGCTTCCCGCACTCCATTTACTAGATTCCTAAGCTCTTCCTCTACTGGCCTTGGTAAAAGGGTGGACTCAACATAAATACAGCTACAATAGCTCCACATAAACACGGTGTTCACCGGTACAAACTCAGAAACCGCAAGGGCTCCTAGCTTCGGCTTCTTTTTACAAAGGATGTTCCAGGTTTTAAAAATAAGACATCTTCGTGACTTGACTTGGGGTTGTCCCATTTTAATACCTATGTATAAAACAACGATTATGATATTGACCCAAAAACCCTGATACCGCCGGGATAAATCAGCGTGACATCCGACCTATTTCAGGTTTGTCTATGTTTCTTTTTTTTCTTTTAAGTGACCCTTGTTTCGGTTGCTATAATTTCCCTTGACATCTCTTACAGTGATTGTTGTTGGCCTGAGGGAAACTTGGTCTGGTATTTGGGTTTTGATGTTCTGGTTATCTTACAAGATAAATTTCTTTATAGCAAACTAATTTTGTTTACCTCTGCCACAGTCATTCAACGGTCAAGCCTCCTAGATTGATAAATCTCGAGTCTAAGGTTTGGTCTGTTTTCATAAAGAGGATCACACTGCAGGTTATGAGTCTTTTTGCTTTACTAATAGTCCTCTGTTACCGATATTAGTTTTTAAAGTAACTAGAAACTTCTCATTACTCTACTATGTTACTTTTACACCCTATTCAAAGACTCTTCTACTTCAGGAATTAAATACTCTCTTCTTTGAATAAAGATAGAACTTCATACCTGTGTAGTCCTCTGTAGACTCACGCCCGTCTCTTGCTTCTTTGATATGGTCAACCTGCCTCACTGTAGCTAGTCCACCACCCGACCATGAGACTGTCTTTCGAGACCCGTCTCCCCCTAGCTTGCTCAAAGACAACTGTTTTTACTAGTTGCAGCGCTCTACGCTCTTACCATCTGGTCCTCACCAGACATGGTAAGCTACCCTTTTCCTTCACTGCCTGTCCTCTACAGTACAGTATTTTTCCTCTTTTTCTCCCCTCCCTTCTTGGAATGCATTCCACAGTTAGGGAGGGAAAAAACGGTTAGGGTCTTTGCAACCGTTTCTTTTTATTTATTTTTCATTTAAATATATGCACTCCTCAGAAGTACATATCATCCCTATTGCTAGGAAATTATTCCACAATTCCATTTATGAAATGAAATAAAATAAATATTAATAAATTAATTCAGACAACACATAATAACCATCATCCTTTCATTAATGTCCTTCTTTTAACTAAAGTAAATAAAAAATATATTTACAATAATCTGGGGATTTGACATCTGCCCCCCTTGAGATTAGACATCGTCCCGATGTCTTTCAGTTCCAAACAACCCTGGATAAGTTTGTTTCATGAATTCTTCATCCTCCCAAGTGGCCTCATCAAGCCCGAAGTGCCGCCACTGCACCTTAACGTGGGTAATATCCCGCTTTCATAGCTTGACTTCTCTCTGGTCGAGGATGCTCAGTGGTTTGACCCGGATTTATCCTTCCAGTTCTACCTGCAACATGAAACACCCTAAGTCATTTTTCCTTTCAAGAGAAAACATTTAGATGGTTTTTTCAGAGACAACTCTCACCTGTATCTCCTGCCAATTAATTACATGTTTAGGATCATAAACATATTTTTTCAATACGGAGATATGAAAGACAATGTGGACTTGTATGTGACTAGGCAGAGCAAGCTGGTATGCCACGGGTCCGATTCTTGTTAAGATTTGAAAGGGTCCACAGTGTCTAGGTGCCAACTTAGAGCACCCGCTCCACTGTAGTGTGCTTTTCCTTGCTCAAATCCTCACATATCTTCCACCACCTGATTTACCCGTTCAGTTTGCCCATCGGTTTGAGGGTGGTAAGCCGTGCTGAAGTTCAGCTGAGTTTCCAATTCTTCAAACAATGTCCTCCAAAAGACCGATGTAAATTTTACATCCCGGTCTGAAATTATGGTCTTGGGTAACCCATGCAGCTTAAATATATTTTGCATGAATACATGAGCAATCTACATAGCTCTGGACATAGATTGCACTTGTATAAAATGTGCTGCCTTGCTTAGTTTGTCCACCACAACCATGATGGAGTAATTGTTCTTCTTTGTTTTTGGCAAACCTGTTATAAAATCCATAGTGATGGTTTCCCATTTCCATTCTCGAATGGGTATTGGTTGTAACAACCCCGCAGGATGTTGGTGTTCTGCTTTAATCTGTTGACATTCTAAACATTGGGCTAAGTATCCAGTCACATCTTTCTTCATTCCCGGCCAATAATATCCCTTCTGAAGTGCGGTGACCATCTTTTGATATCCTGGGTGTCCGGCATAATGACTTCTATGATACTCATCCAATATCAGGTTCCTAATGCTGTTTTGATTGGGTACGTACAGCCTACCCTTATAGTACAACTTGCCACCAGCATCTAAGGCATAATCCGGTTATTTTTATTTTCTATTCGGTAGTTGTACTTGCTGTTTTATTTACTGATAAACAACATCTTGTTCAGCTGCCTTTTGAATCATCTCCCCGAAGGGGCTTTTCACTTCACTGTAAGAAATCTCATATAAGCATTGCAGCTTCTGACTCAATGCGTCAGCCACCCGATTTTCCTTCCCCTTTAAATGTTTGATCTCAAAATTGAAACTACTCAGAAAATCCACCCGTCGTGCTTATCTTGCATTTAGCGTGGGCTGATTGAAATAGTTGGTCAGGCTGTGGTGGTCTATTAATAACATAAAAAAATTTCCCATGAGGTAATGTTGCCACATTTTCAGGGCATGACTCACAGCAGCCAGCTCTAGATTGTAAGCAGAATATTTCTGCTCATGCTCTTTTAACTTCCTTGATTCATACGCTATCACCTTTCCTTCCTGCATTAACACACCTCTTACCCCTTCCTTACTTGCATCTGTACACACCACATACTCTTTACTGGGGTTGGCTATACTTAGAATAGGCGCTGTGGTGAGTAGGTATTTAAGTTGTTCGAAACTTCTTTGACATTCAGGAGTCCACCTGAAAGTTCTCCATTTTTTCTGCAAGGATGTGATTGGGTAAGCTACTCTTAAGAATCCCTCTACAAACCGTCGGTAAATAACCTGCCAGCCCCATGAAAGATCGAATATCCGCCACATCTTTGGGTACTAGCCATTCCATAATGGTCCTTATCTTTTCAGGGTCCACAGCAATCCCATCCTTAGTGATGATGTGGCCTAAATACTATATCTGCTCCTTAAAGAATTCGCATTCACTAAATTTAGCATATAATTGGTGTTCTTGGAGGGTTTGCAATACTAATCTAAGGTGCTCCTGATGCTCCTCCTTATTCCGAGAATATATCAGTATATCGTCAATAAAGATCAACACAAACTTATCTAAATACCAATGAAACACATTATTCATCAAACACGTAAAGGTGGCGGGAGCGTTAGTCAACCCGAAGGGTAACACCACAAACTTGTAGTTCCCATACCGAGTTCTAAAAGTTGTCTTAGCTATGTCTTCTTCTTTAATCCGAATCTGGTGTACCCTAATCGCATATCAATATTTGAAAAAAATGTTGCTCCCTTCACCTGGTCAAACAGTTCATCGATTCAGGGCAGAGGGTACTTGTTTTTTATTGTCATTTTGTTTAACTAACGATAGTCCATACACATGCGAAGAGTTCCATCTTTTTTCTTAACGAACAATACCGGGGCTCCACAATGGGACACACTGGGGCGAATGTATTTTTTGTCCAGCAACTCCTGTAATTGCATCTTCAGCTCTGTTAATTCTGGTACACTCATTTTGTAGGGTGCTCGAGAAACTAGGGCTGCCCCTGGTACTAGTTCTATGGTAAAATATATGTCCCTTTTGGGTGGAAATCCAGGTATCTCTTCCGGAAATACATCGGCAAATTCTTGTATCACAGGAATATTCTCTAATGTAGTTGTTTTGGCTTTCGAGTTGGTATACCCCACTTGGATGGCATAAATTTGGCACCCCTTCTTGATGCATTTTGCTAGCTGCGAGGCAGTTATGGGCCGAATCTGTACCAGCTACTTAATTCCCTATACCTCTTGTTCTATTCCTAGATCATCCTTGTAATTGATAGTCTTGGTATTACAATTAATTATGGACCACTGTTTTTCTAGCCAATCCATACCAATCAGTATATCGTATGAGCTAAGAGGAAGCACATTTAAATATGTTTTCACGGGTTGTCCTGCTATTTCTATTGGGCAGCTTTTGAATTTAAACATTACCCGCCTTTTTGCCCCTATTGCCAACTGAACTAGCCAGGGGGTCTTAAACTTAACGGGTTGTAACTTACAATGTTCCACAATTCTAGGACTAATGTAACTTAACGTAGCACCAGGGTCAATTAAAAAAGTTATAGCAAGGTCTAAAGGTTTACCTTCGAATTCTACCATGGTCAGCTAGTACTCCGCCTGGTGATCTTCCAAAGCAGCATCAATCTTTGGCAGAGCTCGCCCTACATCGCCAACTATAGAGGCTTCATAAACCTGAGAGACCTGTTCAACTCCTTTTGGCTGGGGGCAATTTTTCACGTAATAGGGCCTGCCACAGCCCCAGCATTGTACTGGGGGCCTTGTTGTCCCTTCATTGTCCAATTTCCTGGTTCGGTCATTGGTTCTAGACTCCTGTAATCGAAGTGAATTTTTCTGTGAGTTTCTACTAATTTTCCCCTTAACGAGTCCTTTGCTACCTCCACCGTGATTACCTTTAATACTTCCAGCCGATTTACTGCCTTTTTTATCGGCCCACCTCTTACCTAGGACATCTCCTTTCTGCTTGCTCTGTTGATAGAAAATTCGGGCCTTGCGGATGGCCTCATCCATCATCTTTGGGTTGTCAAATTCTATTCTTTCCCTCATACTCATCGGTAAGCTGCTAACAAACCTCTGTACTTTAGCTTTTTCTTCCCGTATATAGGTCACGTAATGGAGTAGGGAGGTAAAGCGAATAATAAATTCGTCCATAGTCTGCTACCCCAACCGTAGATCATGGAATTCTCTTTCTTTCTCATCATAGAAGCACTCAGTCAGGTACCTTTCTTTAAAATATCTTTGAAATTTCTCCCAAGTGATGTTTTGTTCGCTTACTCCCTTTACTATCTTAACTTCCTCCCACCACAAGGTGGCCTTTCCCTGTAATTGGAAAATGGCCAATCGTGCCTTGAGGTTGTGGTCCTACTTTTATAGCTGGAAATATTTATTCATATTGATCAACCAGGCCTCTGCTTCTTCCCCCCATTCTCTGTCAAAGTGCGGTGGCTTGATTTTACGGAATTCCCCTTGTAGCTCTATTTGCCGCCTTTTGAATGTTTGTTGTTCAGAGCCATTATCCGAGCGTTCTTCCTACCTTCCCTCTGATTCTTCGGGCTCTGCATGAGGATTCTGTTTGCCTGACATTCTTTGCTCCTCAACACTGGGATTCGATGGCTGTTGATACTACCTGTCGGATAAGCTTTTGATGATTCTCTCCTGTTCCATTGCTAATCTTGCATTATCTTCGCGTAACCGGGCCATCTCATTTTTTAGTTCTTGTACGGTTTCCAGAATCGCCATATTGGTATTGTGAGCTTCCTCACCGAGCTGAACCCACAACTCGGGATTGTTTCCAGAACCTGTTGCAGGCCCCTGACCCGCCCCAAACCTATGGGACGCGCTATATGTTCTCCTCATGCTGTCAGCCCTCTATTGTTCCTGTGCTTACCACAAACAGTAACAGTGCAAGGGTTATCACATTAGCTGTTGCTTATACACATTAAGAATGAAATCAGTTTTAAATACAGTGGGTTGATAGTTTGTTTATTTATTTATTTAATGGTCTGTTTGATTCTGTCAGTCCCCAGAGGTCACAGCTTTTTCACTTGGCTCCAATACCACTTGTTAGACCTCCACGCAGGATAATTTTGTTTTTTATTTAGCATTTACCATTATGTAACTGTCCCTCTAAGGTTTTCAGTTTATTCCTCCTGTTGTGGTTGCACTCCACGTGGCCTAGGCACAAGAGTTGATGTATTGTTATTTCTCGGTTCAAGTGGAGTCTCATGCCCGTCAACACGTGGCATAAGTCTAATGAGTCATTCTATGGTTTTTCTATCTCCATCACGTGATTGCCTTATCTGATATTTCAAGTAGATTAATTGCTCTCCGATTCTATGTTGTACGTGGCCAACAGACTGGTCTATTCTACTGCTTGCATGGTATTTCCTACTACCTCGATGGTGGAGATTGTTTCAATCAATCCAATGGTGAAGGAGCAAGGTGTTTATCGCGAGCTGCCCAACTATACTACCGAGGGTTTCGGAATTGGGTCATTTGGTTTCGTTGATACTTTCACTCTGAGGTTCCATCCGGGCTCCGCCTATGCACCCAAATCCGAACTTCGGCTTACAGATCATGCCCAGATGCAGGTGTATGGGTCAGTTATACCCTCAGGTAACGATGCATAGGGGTATGGTCACTTTCCGCCATTTATTCTTGCGCTCCTGGGTTTAATTTCTTAAAACATAGCTCTAACTGACTCAGGGTTTTGCAATTGCAGGGAGCAGACTATGGGGACAGCCGACAACCCCGAGATAGTGCTATGCATTTACTGGGCGACCCTAGTGTGTGAGTGCCTCAACACGGAAACTGAGTTTATGTTTTTTCTTTTTTCTTTTTTTTTTTTGATGGATGATGTTATAGAAAGCTTATTTAGCTCTGGATTAATTTATGTTTTATGTTGTGTTTTCTCAGGCATGGGCGCCTTCCATCACTCGGTGTCCAAGCCGTGGCTAGGGAGTAGCCCCCCCTTTGCCAGCATGGACTTTTCCAGGTATGGAAACTCTCCAATCGCGGCTTTGCTCACTGCTCCCATGATCTTTTACTCTACCTCGAAAATTCTGAGACTTTTTAATCTAATGAGCAAGGGATTTGGGGGGTGTTCCGCCCTACCCGAGCTCCAGTTGTTTTGTAACAATATTATGTACATTTATTTACTGGATTTGGGACCGGCTACAACTTCTGTCCTTCCCTTTGTATATATGTTTTTTTTTTTTTTTTTTTTTTTTTTTTTTTTTTTTTTTTTTTTTTTTGCGCATACATGTTTTACTTAACTCTACAGGGCTATAACTTTTATAGAAAATTTTATGTTGTAGACTAGTCCTGCAATTTTAGCCCTGATAGGGAAATTCTGCTCCACAGCTACCCTATGTAGGGGCTTTCAATCTCATTATCTATGAAATTACAGCTTTTGCACAGCTTGTTTCACGTTTTGCTTTCTCTCAATGCAATGCATGTATGCACAGTTTCATGAGGATTAAATGTTCACTGTATAATTTGTTTATATGTAAATCGTCTTTCTCTCCTCCCTGCATTGACCCGAGCCAAACCCTTACATACACATCCCGTAGTCTTTCCAAGACTTTTCCGAAGCCACGGGGTTTGAGTTCGGTATGTTATGGCAAGGTATAGACAGTTAGCGTGTACTCCCACCCAACCCGCAACTTCCTGCACTCCATTTACTAGATTCCTAGGCTCTTCCTTTACTGACCTTGGTAAAAGGGCAGACTCAACATAAATACAGCTACAAACAGCTCCACATAAACATGGCGTTCACCGGTACAGACTCGGAAACCACAAGGGCTCCTAGCTTCGGCTTCTTTTTACAAAGGATGTTCTGGGTTTTAAAAATAAGACATCTTCGTGACTTGACTTGGGGTTGTCCCATTTTAATACCTATGTATAAAACAACGATTATGATATCAACCCAAAAACCCTGATACCGTCGGGATAAACAAGCGCGACACCCGGCCTATTTCAGGTTTGTCTATGTTTCCTTTTTTTCTTTTAAGTGACCCTTGTTTCGGTTGCTAGAATTTCCCTTGACATCTCTTACAGTGATTATTGTCGACCTAAGGGAAACCTGGTTTGGTATTCGGGTTTTGATGTTCTGGTTATCTTACAAGATAAATTTCTTTACAGCAAACTAATTTTGTTTACCTCTGCCGCAGTCATTCAACAGTCAAGCCCCCCGGATTGATAAATCTCGAGTCTAAGGTTTGGTCCGTTTTCATAAATAGGGTCACGCTGCAAGTTATGAGTCGTTTTGCTTTACTAATAGTCCTCTGTTACCAATATTAGTTTTTAAAGTAACTAGGAACTTCTCATTACTCTACTATATTACTTTTACACCCTATTCAAAGACTCTTCTACTTCACGAATTAAATACTCTCTTCTTTGAATAAAGATAGAACTCCGTAGACGCACGCCCACGTCTTGCTTCTTTGATATGGTCAACCTGCTTCACTATAGCTAGTCCACCACCCGACCATGAGACTGTCTTTCGAGACCCGTCTACCCCCTAGCTTGCTCAAAGACAACTATCTTTGCTAGTTGCAGCGCTCTGCGCTCTTACCATCTGGTCCTCACCAGACGTGGTAAGCTACCCTTTTCTTTCATATACTTGTTTAGAATGATGTCATTCCAAATCCCTCGGGCATGCAAAGCCCTCCAAAGCGTTTTAATCAACAAGGCAAATCCAAAAACTCTTTGATCTAACGAACCCCAGCCTCCTAGTTCCTTCGGGATAGTCAATGCATTCCATCTGCACATATGATATTTAGATCATGTCCCCATCCAAGACTAGAGAAAACATGATGTGATAACTTCAATCTTTATGGCTATAGTGGACGAAATGATACAGAGATTGCCTAATATACAATGATATGTTGTAGGATTGCCTAAGTAAATATGTATCTGCCACCTAGTGAGAGGAATATGTATGAACATGAATTCAGTTTCTTCTTATATTTTTCAACTAATCACAGCCATTCTCTGATCCCATAGAAATTAGGCATGAGTCTGAAGCCTAGATAGGTAAACCTCACCTCCAGAGGTGCCTTCTGCACTCTGAAAATGTCAGTTGTGAAGTCTATATCCATCTTGTTACCCGTAGAGTAGTAGAGAACATATTTGCTACCATTTGAAATGATCCCAAATGTTGCATCGTATCAGAGAAAGATATAATGTAGCATACCATTGGGATCTAGAAATGATGACAAAGGTTAATGTAATGCTGAGACTCGATGGATAAACAAAAGCTAATGTGGGCTCAATTGCAAAATAAGACACGACGCTTCTCAATGGAGAGTCTCTATCCTTTATATAGGATTCATACATGCAATACCATGGGTCAGTACCATGGTTCTCTTAATACCATATATCTAATAACATGGCCTGTTTGCAACTAATTGTGGTCCCTTTCTTTAAATGCAAGTCAACCACTTATAATCAATCTGCGTCTATGGGGTGGATGCTCTGGAACCAGCTCAAAGAGCACAGGCTCTTATAAAGATGCAATCAAACGAAAGGAAAGAGCACAAACCAAACCAGCAACATTGCCCGATCTACCAGGGTCCTACATTGTGGAACAAAAATTTGAGAATCATGTTCTCATAGTCTTAATGCCTAAGATAAATAATCTATATTCAGATTTCTATAACAAAGAAGTTATATGTATATTTAATGGCTTTTGGCCAAAATCTGATGTGTTACACCAATGGATTAATGCTACATGGTCACCAAACTGTGAAATATACCTATGCCCCAACAGGTTCTTCATAGTTAGATTCCACACAGCACAAGAACGGGAACATATCCTTAATAAGGGACCATGGTTCTAGGGCAATGCTGGACTTTTCATGACCCCTTGGTTCCCAGAGTTCGATGCCAGCACTATGGTGGTATCAAAAATGCTAGTTTGGGTCAGGTAGCACAACCTTCTGTTACACTTCTGGCATCATAATGTTTTAATTGCCATTGGGAACTCCCTAGGTAAGTTCCTAAATATTGATGGGGACAGACTTACAAGGGGAATATTTACTTTTGCCAGAATATGCATTGAAATAACTCTCAGGCAGGGACTACCAGATAGTATTACATTGAATTTCAATAATACATAGTGGACTCAATCATTAGACTACGAAAATACAGTTTTTCGATGTTGTGGATGTTTACAAGCATGCCACCTCCATAGTGCTTGTCCATAGACCAAAAAGGACCCCAAATGGAATAAGAAACAACAGAAAAGGCCAGAAGGTTGGCAGTACACAGACCCCCTGGAAGAAGAAGCAGAAAGAGCATAAACAACAGGAAATAAAGTAGAATTGGATGCGCAAAAGGGCCAGAACATCACACACAAGGAAGATAAAAAAACCCACCAATCCCTGCAGCTTGGGGCCCTACAACCCCTTGCAACAACAAGAGACCCAAATGGAAGTAAGTGGTAGCAAACGAGCTCATGGATTAGAAGAATCAGGTTCCGACAAAGAATACGCCATAAATACTAATCAAAGTTAGCTAGCCATTGTAACATCCATTCCAAACACTGAAGGTTGGCGAAAAGTGGAAAAGAAGAAAGGTAGGAAAGAATAGGCTAGCTGTAATTTTTTAATTTTTTTTGTATCCTGTGAAAATAGGAACTGTGTATATGCATATGCTCTTTAGCATCTACAACATGTAATTTTGTCCTATGAATAAAATTACGATTTTTCCAAGGGAAAAAATGCAATATTCCAATACCATGGCTTATTAATAAGACATGCCCCAAAAAACTAGTTCATATGATATTTTCTTAATTAATCAATTTAATTAAAGGAATTAAAAAAGCGCAATTACTTTGGAGATAAATCTCAAACTACTACTAAAAATATTCTTGAATATCCAGTGAAGGTTAAATCCCTACCATCCACCTAATAATTATCAGTAATGAAATTAAAATTCTCGAATATATATATATATTATATATATATATTATATATTATATATATTTATATTATATATATATATATATATATAATATTTATATAATATATTATATTATATCAAGATTTTGACTGGAGTTCCAACTCCTTTATCCGGGATTTTTAACTTGTAGTAGCTTTGTTACAATATTATGGGTCTCTCATGGCTTTATCTAATATGTTACATGACACCATTTTTTAATTAATCAATTTAATTGAACAACCAAAGGAACATTAACACTTTTAAAGATTAAAATCTTAAACCTTTAATTCTATAACATATATTAAGAAATTTCTAAAATATTCCATGGAGCTTTAAATTCCCCCTACCATCCATCTAATATATTTATAATTAATTTAACATTTTAATTATATTCTAAAATAAACATATTAGTAAAATTTAAATTAAATTTTCAAATTCTATTTTAATAACTATATTAAGAATGTTCTTATTCATAATTTATTAAATTTGAATAAAATGTAATTCTAAACACCACCCAATACAACATCCCATATTCCCTAACCAAGTAAATAATGTTTGCCGTTATTTTCCACATATTTATGTTTATAAAAATAAGCATTGTTTATTTAGGCGTCAAATTTGCTAGGATAGTAAAAAATCATTAAAATCTAGCCATTTAAAAAAATATCATTAAGAATGTTTCAATCTTGTTTTTTATGGTGGAAATTGATTCAACACCATCAAAAACCCTAGGGGCACCCAAAATCTTCAAGCTTTATAGTTGCAACCCAAATTTCCAAATACAAAGAGGCTCGATTTTACAATCCAGTGTGAAGGTAATGTGTATGTATGTCCTTAAAATAAAAATAGAATCTTTACAAAAAAGATTCTAAAATATATGCTATGCATATTAAATTAAAAAGATTAAATGTATGCTATAATAAAAAAAGATTAAAAAAATATATGCTATGCATAATAAATTAGTAATTTCATGTAAACTAATTAGAAGTAGAAAAAATATGTAAGTAAAATGCTTAAACCTTATACTATTCAAAAATATTTTAACAAGTGTTATTAACATCATATATATCTAT
>APFE030007529.1:13061-39747 GCA_000404065.3 Pinus taeda | reverse complement strand
TATTTTAATGTTGTATAGAATAAAATATTGAATATGAATTATATATAAAATGTTTTAATATGAATTGATATTAGTTTACACTTAAAAATATATTAATAACAAAAACCAGTTTAATGTGTCTTGGTGAAAAGGTTCAATACACATGTGAGATTATCTATATAACATTCAAAAATACAATTTAAACAATAAAAAATTACACATTATTTTTTGCACTCTAAAATAATTTACCAACATCCATAATAAAATGAATCTATATTGATTATCACACTTACAATATGATATCAATTACTAACATCTAAAACCACCTCTTGTACAAAGCTTACCAAAATCATAATCTATAAAGTAATGCTTAAATTCCGGGTGCCTGTTGCCCACATAACTGTGTCAAAAATAACAATATCACTGACGTGTACAATCTAATCATATAACCACTTTCTGTGTCAAAAAGATGTGGTCTAACAATTATGCTTTTTTCCTCTTAAAGTTATGGAAATTCCGGTCATATTTTGAAAAAATCCAACACGTATTTTTATAAATCTAAGCAAAAACTGTTAAAATTCATAATTTTAAGTTTTTAGAAATTTTTAATGGTCCTAAATCTATTTCAACCATAAAAACATAAATTATTTCTTATATAAACAATTACAACATTATATTATTCTAACTATTATAAAATAAAATAATTGTTATGATGGAATATCGACTTTATGTATACAAACAAATAATTATTGCATACTAAATAGAATATAAATTTAAGTAATAAATCATGCTAAATTTGTAATAGTAATATTTTAAAATGTTTAAAAATAATTTAGAAAACATTTTAAAAATAATTATAATATAAATATTTTGGTAATATTATGTATTAATATATTTATATGTTTTATTATAATTATTTTTACTATAAAATTTAAATAATTAATAAATATGCATAATGCAATGCCAAACATTTATCTTATAATAAAACACTGCAAACTCATTTTTTAATCTGCGTATTCTTTTAAAATAGTGATTTATCATTCTTTATAAATGGTCGAGAACGTGGAAACTTACTTTTTAATACTATATTAAAAAACTTAAATTAATTTAAAAATATATTAAAAAAATTAATATCATATTGCTATGTTTTGATGAGCAAACAATTGATCAAACACAATCTCCTGTAATACTACATAAACAATATCGGCATCAACAAGGGTTACGAATATTTTTAGTTTATTGCTTTTGGAATCCTCTTAATTTCCATTCCACGTAATTGTAGCTATGTTTAATGTCCAAATATAATAAAAATATTATTGAACAAAATTTCTAATTAATATAATATAATAGTTATAATAATAATTTTAATGATAAATATTAAAATTATTTAATAAATATATTAATATATAATTATGAAATGAAAAATAATTGTTATTTTAAAATTTAGAAAGAATTTTATTTTAATGTAGTTGGATTATATTTTTATTGTGTCTAATATATTATCTTAATTCAGGATGTGACTTCATATCATCTGGTTTGTTCAATCTTAATGGAAAAATTTAAATTATTATTTTTTAATGGAATGTTATAAATGAATTAGATATGTGGAATGGAAAGGAAATTTTCTTAAAATAATTCTATTAAAGTTTAAAGTAAGATTGGGAGAAAATCAAAATAAGTATACATAATTGATGTCATTAAAATAGTATTATTACTAGCATATGAAAAAGAATTAACATATTAGTTGATTCTCACATAGACATCACATAGGTAAAAGATGAACAAAGATGTCATGTTAGAAGAGATCAAAAGTTTGAGAGTGACATCACATAGGTAAAAGATGAACAAAGATGTCATGTTAGAAGAGATTAAAAGTTTGAGAGTGTTTTTGAACAATCATGTCACACTGTGTTTCTAAATTTTGCCTTGAAAAAGGATTGAGTGATTTTCAACCAGCTTGCTCTTCATCATGTGTATGTAGATAGAAATGTGAAAGAAAATGGTCTATTAAAAGCTTAAACTTTTATTCAATGCAGTAAATAGATGATAACAAAATATAAGAAAAAAGAATTTTGAAATATTATCACTCTCATTTTCATGAAAAAATGGCGAGAATAAAATACATTTATATGTAAAAAAAATTCTTCTCTAAACAAAACTTAATTATTATTAATCTTAACAATATTACCTTAATTATTATCAATCTTAACAATATTACCTATCTTATTTTGAATGTTAAAATCATATCTGTAGTATGAAAAGATATACATTCTTTAAATAAAATAAATGGAGTTTTTCTTTATACAGGTTTTATTTTTAATGTTAAAAGTATATCTGTAGCATGAAAAGATATACATTCTCTAAATAAAATAAGTGGAGTTTTTTTTTATATCTTATATGATAAAAATGAGAAAGATAACAATTTCATATCTATTTTTTTAAAACACTTTGCAATATTCAAAACAATTAATAAAAGAGGCTTAAAACACTATATAAAGAATGTCATTTTATTATTTTTTTGGGAAGGGAAATTATAAAATTATTATTTCTTAACGAGACAGAATTAAATATTAATTAATTTTTTTTAAACATATATATATATATATATATATATATATATATATATATATATATATATATATATATCAAATTAATAAATTATTTTTTTATGTTTGGATTTGATGCAGGGAAAACCCCGCTCTACCCTGCAATCACCAGGATCTTCTTCACTCTTGCACATAAAGGCAAGTGCCCCAAATCAACAACCTCATTCATAGGCCCTCAATATCAAATATAATTTAATCACTCCATTGGGGATTCGAGCCCTAGTTCTACTGCGCCATTCAATTTCTTTTTCAATGGGTTAGTCAGCCAAAGCTTCTACACAATTCTCTGTTGATACCAATTTCATAAAGACAGACACCATCAATCCTTGAATTATCTTCAAATTGATCAACACTACCAGATGTCAACTTCCGCTATATCAATTCCAAACCTCAGATTATTATTAAAAGCCACAACATACCTTTTCATAGTTTTAAGAGCGCTCTCCCTTCTACGCGCATCCGCAATGCGTCACCACCAAAGACCACCTCCGCATATGAATCAATCGTGACTTGCAGCTGCATACGCACTCCAGTCAGATTTATCCATAGGTGAACGAGGTTGTCCGCTCTGGCTTCGAGACTGGCTTCTATATTACTAATTCTTTAACCGTATATAATACTGTATTCAATCTGGATTACAGTCATGCCTTCACAAAATCACTGCCCGTGGAATCCCATATTACAGTTCCATCGCATGTGCATATTTTCTTGTAGTTCTCACCCACACCTGCATTGCGTGCTATCACTGCTGCTGCTATCCCGCTGCTTGATTTGTCCTCTCCCTCATATAAGACCACTGCCCGGCCAATCCAATCTCCTATAATCAACAGTAATTGTATTTGGTACGCGTTGTCCTCTCCATACATAACACAGTTTTATAATTACCACATGCCATTATCCACAATGTGCCCACGCAAATATTCTGCCCCTGCCCAGAATTAACACAATTTTTATATATATAAATATATGTACAGCTCCACGCCAGTCACCATAAGAGTTATAACACCATAAAACCGCAGCGCTTTTCCCGCACTTGAACACTGCCTTCGTGCTAACACAGGGAAATCTGCCTTGGATTAATTGAATAATAAGTTGCTGAAGTTAATACACAGTCATTTAATTATGGATACATGCATAAAAAAAAACATTGCACTAAAATGCTAGAGAGGTTTTGAAATTATGCTTTGATGCCGCCTCTTTCTCTCTGATGAGAGTTGTAGCTGTTTCATTAATTTATAATAATAATGGATATGTACATAAAGGATAGATAAGACCTTATCTCCTAGGAAAAGCAAGATTTTTCCTTTTTTACACAATGCCATAAAGCTGGAAGCTTTATTCCCTATTTTTTATCCTAATTTTAACTAAAAAAACATAGAAATTCTATCCCCATTTTATTCCATATTTACAAATGAAGATGTTCTAGATGCTCCTACATCATACACCCAACGTTAAAATTAATCATGATCTCCTGATCATGTGTTGGGATCTATGTATGCCTGGATCCCACACCTTGTGCTGCAAGTTTCCATTTGTTGTTGCTTGCTTCTTTTCTTCAGGTCTCCATATTTTATGTTGTCTTGCTCCGCTGGCTGTGCTCTCGCAATCTTCTGCTGTCTTCTTTTTGCTGCTTTTCCTCTTTTGCTTCACTGGTGCTGGTCTCTTCCAGGACTCCTTCATCATCCTCCGCATCATCATTTTAATTTCTTTGTCTAGCAGAGTGTCTCCAGCTTATTCAGTAAGACCTGTACTCACAAAAAAATTGTTAGAATAAAAATCATAAGTCTTCAGTGCCTCTTCTGCTGCTATCACTGTTGTCTCAGCTGTCACTATGGATGTTGCTGTCGTTGTTGCCATAGATGTTATTACCGTTGTCGCCATAGATGTTGCTACCGCTTTCGCCATAGATGTTGCTACCTCCCAAACTTCCTGTCCCTCTGCAACATGCTTTGGCTCATCACCTGCAATTTCATCTGCAATTTCATCTGCAACTTCATCTGCAACGTTTTCTTCTGGTTCACTGCATTGGCCTCTTTCTTCTGCAATCTCCCTGTCATAATGTGGATTCTCCAACCAGTATTCCAACAATGCAATCTCTCTATAGCATCGCTGAAGCATCTCATCATCGCCTGCATTCATACATAAACTTTCAGTATCAACTGTTACCTCCTTTATCTGTGCTTCAGACTGATTCACTTCTTCTGCATCTACAAGAACTTCCTCTTGTGCTGTAACAGTTTCATAAGATGGCACATCCTCCTCAACACCTGTAAACATACACAACTCATCAGTTTTTAAACTGCAAGTCTTTTTAGTCCTCACTACTTCCTTCAACAGTTTCCTTTGAATAAATCTGCATGTGAGATTTTCAAATTTCATCTCTGGCACAAGAATTCTAAGTCCCTTTCTCAACAAGGCAATGAGAATTTGCCTCAACCTCCTCTGTAATTGTCGCCAAATCACTCTCTTTCCCTTTAGTGGAAAGATCCATTTTCCTTTCTGCTTTTCCTGCTCCTGCAGCCGTTCTTCCAGTACCTGTAACTGTGCCTTTATTTCTGCAATTTTTCTTTCTCGAACTCCACCAGTCATCTCATCTTTGTGGCTTCTTTTTGAACCTCTGCTTTCTCCCTTATGACTTTTAGTAGTCATCTCCTTTTCCATGAGTTGCTCCCCTATGAGTTGCATGAAGCCTCTGCCACAACAAACTCTTTTGCTGCCACTTACCTCACCAATCCTTCCCTTCGCATCTGGTCTTTTGGTAATCATTGGTCCTCTGCTCGAACCTTTTGAGCATCCTCTACTGCTCCTGTAGGCTTCTCCCATCTGCAACTTTGCCACATTCACTTCTCCTTCTTCCCGCTGAGATTTCTTCACTATTCCTGTAGATTAATACTTATCAGTCCCAAAAATCATCACATGCAAATAAAAAAAACACTTGACCCATCAAAGGAAACTGTTCCCGCTCTGATACCACTTGATGCAGGGAAAACCCCGCTCTACCCTGCAATCACCAGGATCTTCTTCACTCTTGCACATAAAGGCAAGTGCCCCAAATCAACAACGTCATTCATAGGCCCTCAATATCAAATATAATTTAATCACTCCATTGGGGATTCGAGCCCTAGTTTTACTACGCCCTTCAATTTATTTTTCAATGGGTTAGTCAGCCAAAGCTTCTACACAATTCTCTGTTGATACCAATTTCATAAAGACAGACACCATCAATCCTTGAATTATCTTCAAATTGTTCAACACTACCAGATGTCAACTTCCGCTATATCAATTCCAAACCTCATATTATTATTAAAAGCCACAACATACCTTTTCATAGTTTTAAGAACACTCTCCCTTCTACGCGCATCCGCAATGCGTCACCACCAAAGACCACCTCCGCATATGAATCAATCGTGACTTGCAGCTGCATACGCACTCCAGTCAGATTTATCCACAGGTGAACGAGGTTGTCCGCTCTGGCTTCGAGACTGGCTTCTATATTACTAATTCTTTAACCGTATATAATATTGTATTCAATCTAGATTACAGTCATGCCTTCACTAAATCACTGCCCGTGGAATCCCATATTACAGTTCCATCGCATGTGCATATTTTCTTGTAGTTCTCACCCACACCTGCACTGTGTGCTATCACTGCTGCTGCTATCCCGCTGCTTGATTTGTCCTCTCACTCATATAAGACCACTGCCCGGCCAATCCAATCTCCTATAATCAACAGTAATTGTATTTGGTACGCGTTGTCCTCTCCATACATAACACAGTTTTATAATTACCGCATACCATTATCCATAATACGCCCACGCAAATATTCTGCCCCTGCCCAGAATTAACACAATTTATATATATAAATATATGCACAGCTCCACACCGGTCACCATAAGAGTTATAACACCATAAAACCGCAGCGCTTTTCCCGCACTTGAACACTGCCTTCGTGCTAACACAGGGAAATCTACCTTGGATTTATTAATTGAATAATAAGTTGCTCAAGTTAATACACAATCATTTAATTATGGATACATGCATAAAAAAACATTGCACTAAAATGCTAGAGAGGTTTTGAAATTATGCTTTGATGCCGCCTCTCTCTCTGATGAGAGCTGTCGCTGTTTCATTAATTTATAATAATAATGGATATGTACATAAAGGATAGATAAGACCTTATCTCCTAGGAAAAGCAAGATTTTTCCTTTTTTACACAATGACATAAAGCTGGAAGCTTTATTCCCTATTTTTTATCCTAATTTTAACTAAAAAAACATAGAAATTCTATCCCCATTTTATTCCATATCTACAAATGAAGATGTTCTAGATGCTCCTGCATCAGGATTTAAACTTAAGATTAATAAAAATATAAATTCAAATTTATTGTGGAACTCACTCAAATAAATATATATATATATATATAAATAATAAATAATAAATTTTAAAGATGATAAAATAACTTTCATATAATTATCTGTATATACAAATAATTGTTTTAAAATGATTTTATAGATTTTTTTGTAAGTTAAGTAATAGTAAGGTCATATCATGATTATGTCCAAGAATAACAGTGGAATAAGGTGGTAAATTGAAATAGTGACTTATTTATGAGTGCCTTAATAAAGCACCCATCTATCCAAGTCCTTCCGAACTTTTTTTCTTTTCTAAAAATAAGACTTTACCCCTTTTTTTAACTAGTTAAATTTTTTATAATAAAATCTCTTCATAGGGGAAATGTCTAACTAAAAGACGAAATGTCTTTTTTGAGACATTTTTTGTTGTTCCGTAAAAAAAAAAAAGTCATTTTAAACTATACAATTAAAATTAATTAATTATTTATAATATTTATTATATATATAATTGTAAACCAATTTAAATAATAATAATAATATTTATTAAATAGATGAATTGTAAGTCAAATTCAAATAATATATATATATGTGTGTGTGTGTGTGTGTGTGTGTGTATATGAATTATAGTAGGTTTGGTTTGATTGATAATTTATTTTATCAAAGAAACAAATTTATAATAGGGAGACGACATGGCGCCTAAAGAGTAGGGCCATATGGATTTGGGAAGGGGATAGAAACACCAAATTTTTTCACTGGTTTGCCAATCATAGAAGGAAGATAATCTCCATATGGGAGATTTCTCACATAGAAGGGAATCAGGTTCAGACACAGCAGGATATATGTAAAGCGACGATACAACATTTTAAACGGGCTTATCACCACAGGGAGGTGGATTGTACGGAGGATCAGATTTGTGGGGGTGGATGTATATCCCAATATGTTTGATGAGGAAACAAACACGACCCTTTACAGGGTGGTCACAAGGGAATAAATTCTGGGGGTGCTTAAAACATTAAAAGGCGACAAGACCCTGGGACCTGATGGTTGGATGGTTGAACTGTTCACACATTTATTTAACATATTTCAGGGGGGTCTACTTGATATGGTGGAAGAATTGAGAATCAGGGGTTATATTCATCCTCATATAAATTCTACCTACATTGCTCTCATCTTGGAGAGGGTTTCCTCTGATTCTTTCTCGGACTATCGACCCATTTGTCTTTGTAATCTTATATATAAGATTATTTCTAAGACTATTGCGACCACGATTAAGCTCACTCTATCGAGTTTCATATCTCCGAAGCAATTCGGGTTCTTACAGAACAGACAAATTCGTGATGCGATGGCTAGTGCATAGGAATGCATACATTTGATCCATGTTAAAAAATTGAATGTTAATGTTATGAAGGTCGAAGGCATATGACTGCCTTGATTGGGGATATATAAGGATGGTTCAACATAAAATTGGTGCCCAGGCCAGGTGTGTTGAGTGGATCATGGCTTATGTCACGAATGTAAGATATGTTGTTGTTATTAATGGATACCCCACATGTTTTCTTGGGGTTGGGCGGGGACTCAGAAAAGGGTGCTCACTTTTGCCATTGTTATTTATATTGGAAATGGATGGACTCAGCTTACATATCAAAAAAGCTATGGTGGAGTGTAATTTTGGTGCGCCGGTCTTGGGACGTGATATCCAGATTTCACATAGTTTCTTTGTTGACGATGTCCTGATTATTGGATGATCAATAGGTTTTCATGGCTAGATTTATTTCATATCTTTGCAAAATTTGGAAATGCCACGGGCCTTATCATGAATCTACAAAAATCTATTATTTTATATGACACATTTGATATGGAAGACATTACATACATTCATAGACTTTTTGGGGTGGGGACCAAAACATTGGCGGGGGGCATGAAATACCTGGGTTATAATATCAAGCCTTGTTGGTATAGAATTAATGACTGAATGTGGCTAGTGGATAGATTTTATAAAAGGATCACTGGGTGGAAATTCAGAAGCTTATCACTAGGGAGCCGTATTACTCTCACCCAATCAGTGATCACTCAACTCGGAGTATACTGGGCCCATTTATATTATCTCCCACACACTATTATCAAGTATCTGAACCGAATAATGGCTCAGTATATCTG
The DNA here is from genome assembly GCA_000404065.3 of Pinus taeda. Classification (NCBI taxonomy): domain Eukaryota; kingdom Viridiplantae; phylum Streptophyta; class Pinopsida; order Pinales; family Pinaceae; genus Pinus; species Pinus taeda. The sequence continues at coordinate 30,654 of APFE030007529.1, read as the reverse complement.
GTCTAGAGCGACCCACACAAACAAATACCATCTAGTTAAGTTGGATAATATTTCTATGCCAAAGCCACTAGGCGGTTGGGGTATCTTGAAATTGAGGCATTTTGGATGGGCACTGTTGCAGAAGACATTGTGGAGAGGTTTATGTGGGGTCGGCATATGGGGTAATATTATAAGATATAAGTACCTGAAGGACAAAAGGTTTACTGTGTGGATGTGCAGAGGGTCCATTGGGACTACCTCGAGATCGGCCATATGGCTCAGTTTGAACAAAATCAAAAAATATTTTTTGCAGACCCTGTGTTGGATACTTGGGTCAGGGCACCAGGTTATGATAGGACTGGACCATATTCTCGGAATGGGAAGGGACATAAGCATATCTTAAGGCCTAATACAATGTATTAATAGTCATGGTATCTTCTTTTGAAACCAGGGCATTCGTGAATGGCATGGTTATATTCCAATATGGAAAAGATCGAGGGATTTGGGCCTGGAGGGCAAGATGGCACAAGAATGGGAGCAGATTAGCAACAATGAAATAAGTTGGAGTCGCCCAAGATGCGGGTGGAGATTATATTGCATGGGCTGGCAAGATGAAGGAAGGAAGCTTAGTGGTGGCAGACGTTTATAATACTCTATGCTACTAGGAGGTACACAACACAAAGATATGTTGGTTTTATAAATTTTGGAAAACTAAGATTCTCATTAAGATAATATTATTTCTCTAGCTTTTTTGGAAAAACAAGAATTTAACATGGGAAAACCTTCAAAAGAGGAACTGGCAGGAGACAGGGTTATGTTCATTGTGCAGGAATGTGGAGTAGGACAATGTACATCTTTTTTTAAAATGCCCTATAATTGTATAGTTCTGGAGTTATATTCCTGGTTATATTGGTTTTCCATGCAAGCAATATGACAATATCAATGATTGCTTGAATTGGTGGAGTAAACAAAAATCCACATGGTGGACAATTCCGCTTGCCTTATTTTGGGACATATGGTGAAGGCGCAATAGAATTATATTTGAGGACTATAAGGAAAATGATATGAAGGTGATGGCTTGTATTATAAGATGGTATTCCATTGGAAATCAACATGATAGTGGCCCTAAGAAGACTATAAGCAGGAGTACTGGCCCTGGGATTGAGTATTCAACTAGTTTTTTTGATGGCACTGCACAAAGGGACATTTGTCGATGTGGGTTTTGGATCATAATAACAAAAAAACAAGAATACTGGGTCCATTGCGTTGCTGGCAAGGGCACAAATATAGCGATGTCCCTATGGGGTTTGCTTTTGCTTTCATCATTTTTGAACATTTCCTCCATCCACATTTTTGGTGATTCTCTGACCATCATTGAACATGTATTGGACAGCACAAAAATATATCAACCAATGCTACCTGGATGGCTCAGATAGATTGAGAATCTTTGGGCCTCTTTTAGAGACTCAACGATGCAACATATAGGACGGGAATATAACCAAAATGGGGACCACATGTTCAAGATGGGGGTACAAGATGATCTCCTAGGGATGCATATTGAAATAAAGATGGGAGACAGCATAGTAGAGGCAGAGATACTTCCACTTCCGGGATAACTTCAACTCTCACATGGGATCTTAGATACCAATATTTGATTTTTGGTATAATGGCGGCTTTATCAGTGTTATTTTGTTTTTTTTGTACATTGTATACATTACATGTAGATATATGGAAGATATTTTGTAACTGTTATTTTGTTTTTTGGTACATTGTATACATTACATGTAGATATATGAAAGATATTGATTTTTATCAAAAAGAAACTCTATTTAGTACAATAATTTCTATTTTATCTACATTAAGGTACATAAGCACATAACTTAGATAAATCAAATATATAGCTGAAAAAATGATTAACTGTTATTGTGACAGTACAAGGAATAAACTATGATGGTATTGACAATGGGAGTTGTCTATAATGCGACTTTTTGGAGATTCCGGTGACGGAATCCGGCGGAAGAAATGAGGTTAAATCTTGATTTTTAAGCAGTTAAAATGGTTTTTTAACTGCATATTTGGATTCAGCGCCCTGAAAAAACCCTGGGAGCCATTAATTGTGCAAAAACTACTATCAAACTGGGATTCCAATGAATTGCTGCCGGATTTTGACCGGAAAAATCAGCCGAAAAAGCTTTCAAAAAGTCGCGTTATAGACTACTGCTTGACAATGTACAATATCAGTGATATATACTGTTCTTTTTGCTTTTTTCCTTTGTTATAAATGATAATAGTGATGAATATATCTTAATTGGTGACTCGATACATATCCAGTAATAAGAGTCCATTTTCATTTTAAATGGAATTATAATTAAAATGAAATAGTGGTGAACAGGGATGGCTTTTTGACTTTTTGCACAGAATTTTTAATAGTTTTTATTCGAAATCTAATTATATTTATATATATGAAATTGTTAATAGCCTTCGTTAGCAAACTCCGACTACGTGTATATAGGAAAATGAGAGGACGTTGACTGTACTGTTTTTAATTTTTTTCTTTAATGATCACCACACACTCTAATAAATGCGCCACTCAGAGCAATTATTGTTAAAGCTATTCGCACATACCGTAGTGAGGGAGCCACTGTGCATAATTATTGTTCAATTTCTTGCTTTCTATATTAGAGAAAAGATATTTAATCTTTATGGATTCCTGCAACATTGTTGTTGTGCTCCCTTCTTGTTCTTTTATTCAGTTTTTCTTTGTCTAAGGCAAATTTTTCAAAATTGACCTATCTATATCACAGGAAAAATTATTTAACCTTCATGGACTCTACAATATTGTTGTTGTGCTCCACTATTGTTCTCCTATTTACCTTTCTTTTGTTTAAAGCAAAATTTTCACAATTAGCGTGTTTAACATAACTATTTTATTTAGCTTTTCGCAAAGTTTCATGTTGAAATAAGCCTAGATTTGTTTTCCTAATTTAAGAAAAATCAAAATATTCTCGGAAAGAGATTAATGAATTTTGAAATGTAAATAAAGTTGCTTAAAACCTAAAATGAAAAGCCTGAAAAATACTAAAAAGTCAATAAAATTTTCATTTGACCAGCCGCAAGAATTTGAACACAATATTAAAAAGAAAATAAATCCATCAAAATCCATATCAATTGCAATCAATAGACAAATCCGTCTGCAACACACACGGCACACAAACTGACATGCATGATAAGTTCCGACTGTTCATGGCGTCCGCGTAGCTAACCAAAGGCCACGGCGCTAACAAACCAATGTGCCACGACACACAGAAGCCACTTTATTACATGACTGTTCCTATCCATCTCAGTAGTCCTCCGAGGACAACCGTTCGTGGGTTGGCTCGGAGATCATAAAAAGCTCGTAGATAACGCCAGCGAGGCCTCCACCCACAAGAGGACCGACCCAATAGATCCAGTGATGCTCCCAAGTCCAGCTCACCAGCGCCGGCCCGAATGCCCTGGCCGGGTTCATCGAAGCGCCGTCGAAGGCACCGCCGGCCAATATGTTGGCGCCCACGATGAAACCAATGCAGATCGGGGCAATGGTGCCCAAGGTGCCCTTCTTCGGGTCAACCGCCGTTGCGTATACGGTGTACACCAGTCCGAACGTCATCACGATCTCGAACACCACAGCGTTGCCCACTCCCACGCCGGAAGACAACGAGAACGCCGATGTTGTCTGCACCACGCCACGAACACAATTAAGAAACCAAAACATAAACAAGAAAAGCAAAAAGAGCTTAAGCTACGATTGGAGTCAGAGAATTGGCTGACCAGGCCGCCGGTTGTGTACTTGAGCAACAAGCAAGCAACGGTGGCACCAAGGAGCTGCGCGATCCAGTAGAGAATGCCCCTTAGAAGTGTGATGTGACCTCCGACAAGCGCTCCGAAAGTGACCGCAGGGTTAACGTGGCCACCAGATATGTTGGCCCCCACGGCCACTGCTACAAACAGCCCTAGACCATGTGCCAGAGCTACGGCTACCAATCCGGCCGGTGTCGTCGAAGCGTCGCTCGTAAGCTTGGCTACAACAAATTCACAACCTTTGAAATTAACAATGGTAATAGGCCTTCAAACTTTATCTCGTTTCGCATAATTTTGGTGATATCATTAATATTTAAATCAATCTTCCATTCAAAATTAGATTTGCTTAATGCGAAAACGAGCATTTATCTTTAAACCAAAATTTACTTACCAAAAATTTAACTCACTCTAACATGTCCTTAATATTCAAATCATTCTTCCATTCAAAATTGGGCGTGGCACTCCCTAATTCCCTAAAAAAAAAATCTCATTCATCTTCGAACCAAATTTTACTTACCGAAAGCCATGCCGGATCCTTCCCCGGCGAAAACGAAGATGAGCGTCGAAATAAATTCCGCTAGGGCGGCCTTGAGAGCAGCCGGGTGGGTGGCTTCCTCTGGCCTCCCAATCGCAATGTTCCGGAACGGCATTGTTACCAACAAATATGTGCACAATTCTTTAGCCAAAGGGAATCGAACACCCCACCTCTGGACGACGCTCGCTTTCTTCTTTCCGTAAAATTCATGACCAATTTATTTATATTACCGCCTGAGTGCCTCCGGTTGCAGAACTCCCGCGCTCAGATGGTGACCAGTCAGTTCAGTCGTCAGTGCCACTCTGTGTGGTCGGCACCGTCCATATATCATTATGTCGCCGTAAGGAATCCGGCGGGTCCACGCCTTACTCATCACACTTCAGTTTTCCCTCATCCAGAGTCTTCCACCAGAGCCTTCCTGCCGACCACATGATGAAAATAATATAAAAAACAGAAAGGGCGGAGACAAAGGCCTCACGGGCCGTCACTGGCTCACCTTCTCCATGTGAGGGCGCCCATACTAAGCCAGATTACCGTGTGATGGCGCTCATACTCGGCCCGCTTCCCGAGACATTGTTCCTTCACGATCGATCGGGAGGATAAGGGAGAGGTCGTTTGGCCCAACATAAAAATATCAATCCCCTGGCCCACCAGTTGTCTGTAAGCATCTGGAAAAGCATATTCTCCGCTATATGGATGAGGTTCTCATCATTAAAATAATGTTAGGGTAATAAAGAATCCATTGAAGCAGATTGTAACTTTGTACGTCGCGCCAAAAATGGCAAAATATATCCAAAGTCTCAAGACATGTGAAGACATGACACAAATAGCAAAAGAGATCCCCAAACGCAGACACATGTGATGAGTGGCACTAGAAATATAAAAAAAGTGATGCGCCCACTCAAGGCATGTGATGATTTGATAGATGTGTTACCAATTAATGGGTGACGTGGCAACTGGCAAACAAGTAAAAAATTGATGCACTTAAAGTTGATGGTTGGTTCGGTCAAAGTTAGTGAAAAGTGTTTACCACAAACAATTTAGGAGAGGCCAGTCTAATGTAAATTTTTTCCTTTTTGAAAAGTGCAGCCTCTCTAATGTAAATTTTTTCCTTTTTGAAAAGTGCAGCTTTAATGACTGTCTAAAGTTTTTGCTTTGTAATTTTTTTCGGTTTTTGAAAAGTGCAGCTTTAATGACTATCTAAAGTTTTTGCTTTGTAATATCTTTTATTCAGATGTGGTAAATAGGGGAGACGGGTTGGAATTAAAAATTAGAGTTCGGTAAAGTGCAAAATGTGAATTTTTTAAAGAAAAAAATAAAATAAAATTATGCAATTTAAATATAAAAATCTTTTATAAATTTTTCACTCACACAAATATTTGCAATCAATAATTTCTATATGCGTGTTACTAATTTGAAACTATCTGGCGGTTTATCGTCAAGACTAAGTCTGATCGGACTTTCCATTTTAGATGTTTCTAAAAACGTAGACACAAACATTCCAATGTGATTTTAACGAAAGAATTTCAATTTACAAATTTTGCGAATGTTAAAATTATTTCTTTAATAAATTATATTTCATAAATAAAAAATATTTTATATTAAACAATATTATTTTATTTATTATTAAAAAATATAAATGTTATATATTATTGTTATATAATTTAATTACACTAAATATGCGAAAATATTAAAAGATATTATTTATATATTATTAAAAGATATTTTAGATGAAGTAATATATTTATATATATTATTAAAAGCTATTATTTATATATTATTAAAACATATTTTAGATTAAAAATATTATTGTTATATACTTTATTAGACTAAATATGGGAAAAATTAAAACCCATTATTTAATTAATTAAAATTTTAATTTTAATAAAAGCATTTAATTTATTAATGATAAAGGTGAAAAGTATTTAAGATTTAATTTTTTATTAAGGAAGAACAACCCTAATTAATTTGTGCATTTAATACTGTTATTAGCTTGTATTTGACTTTTATAATCAATAATATTGAACTTCATAAATAAATTATATATTGTTCTTATACAATAAACAAATTATATTTTGTAATAATTGTTTATTCATAAGTGTACATTTTTATTGTAGTCTCCACTTAAATGAAAGTTGTTATTTTTAATTGAACTTACCTTGATCTTTACCCTCCAATAAACCACCCACAATGACACACATTCCCCAAAAGGCCCACTCTACAAGACCCAATAATTCCTCATATGTTGGGATAGCCACTATGTTCCTCTACCTTTGTGTCGAGGCACATAACTACTTTCCAAACTAGATCAGCTCGATCCTTTGGGTTGCCTCTTAGGTCATAGCTAACACGAGTCAATACTAATACCAATCAGTCTTGATTCCTATCTACTCACCAAATGTAACATGGTGTAAAAAAATGTATGTTTAATTATTCGTGATTTAGTAATTGGAGTCATAATGGAAGTTTGGGAGCTATTGAAGAAGAAACTATAAACCATAGTGAAGTTGTAAATGGCTATTAATGGATTCAAGCGCATTGGAGACAATTTATTCGTCGTTGACATGACCGCAAGGAGTTGCTTCTTGTTATTGTAGTTAATGATAGTGGTAGTGTTAGAAATGTAATTTAAAATATGGGAAGACTTAATTCAATATACATTTTTTTTGGGGAATGATTTGATTTTATAATTTTGTGATATGAGGGCAGGTTTCTCATCTTCTAGAATATGATGCAATGATAAGAACTTTTAAATATAATGTGAAATTCGTTGATAACAAAACCATAAATATTGATGTGAAACCCAACTACTTTGTTTCAAATAAAGCCCTGCTCAAATTGTCATGGGTGGAGTTTGGTATTGACATTATCATCGAGGTAGGTTCTAGCTAGATTTTTGTTATAGATATGCAAGGCTTAATGAATATTTTTTCAAAGAAAAGTTATGATAGTGTTAAAGTGGATAGCTATTAATATAGGTGGACTTAACCAAATTGAAAGCTATGACTTATGCCTTTAATGAATGGTACAAAGGATTTTGGGCATTTAATTACAAGGGCTTGTGATCCAATGTAACGATCTAAGGATTAGAGTGTTTGTAAAGGGACTAGGTGATAGAATGTCTTTAATGAATGGTCCAAAGGATTTTGGGCAGTTAATTACAAGGGCCTGTGATCCAATGTAATGGTGTAGGGGATTAGAGTGTTTGTAAGGGCACCAAGGGCTAGGAAGTATTTCAAGCCAAAGCAAAGAAGGCAATCATTACAACTCTTTCCAAGGGCACAAATATCTCGACCTATATTGTAGGAGTCAATGAAGGAGGTTCCTCTAATGAGGTATCCAACATCATTAGGTAAACACTCATCATGCCATTCATTTGGAAATATTTATACTCATAATGAATTTTTTCACTTTTAGCAACCTAGTAATCATTGCATGTATTTATCAATTTCCTCTACTAAGCTTAAATTTGAAATTGTTAAAGCGAAATCAATGTTAATAATTAAAATCATATCTTTTACGGAATACAATATCTAACATAATGCAAATACATTATGAAGATATTCCTCTTATAAAACAAATTGTCTTTATCCATTCTTCGAGGTATTGGATGAAGAGTTCAATATGTAATCACTTCTTAATTTATGATATTTGTTTTCAAATGCTAGCTGGAGGTTAGTTAAGAAGTCACAAATTGAACTTTATATCCATGTGGAATTTTTCCTATACATGATATGTCTTATGATCATTTTGGATAGATTGTTTGACTATCTAGGGTATATTTCAAGGAGAACTATATTTCCAAATAGACAGGTTCAATCATAAAGAATTGTATTTCCAAACAAATAGGTTCAAAAGGCTCTTAAGATCAAGGAACTATAAGGTAGTTATATGTTAACTGTAATGTTAAGTATTCTAGAAGAGAGAACATGTCAAAATATTTAATGTGGGTTCTTGTTAACCATTACCAATTAGTAAAGTGTTTACCAAAATATCGATTTGTAGAATGTCCTTAAGGTAGAGTCTAGGAATAGTTTATGCCAAGGGGAAAACTAGAACTATTACCAATGGTTGAAAATTGTTATATTATATATTCTATCCTTTATCTAAACGAGTAAAAATTAGAGAATGAATGAAAAAAATAAGAAATTCTAGTGAGAAAGCCTAAATCTACTATTTGTGAAAATATTTTGGATGACCTCAATAAAGTGCATATCATCCTCCCTCTCTTTAAGGTGGTGTAGATTCCTCAACAAAGATAAAAATTGCTTTGAGCTCTCAATTCTAGAGTTTAGGACAATCCAAGGGTTACCACGAATATTTTCCATCAATTTGGGCCACCTATCTAAACAATTAGCAAGAAATCTCATCAATTTTACATTTCGTTGCAAATCGATGACCTCATCTTGAAAAAAAGGTGTCGATATTAGAGTTTGCAAGGGGGGAGCCATAACTGGAGTTGATACATGTGATTATTCCCTTATTAACATATAAGTGCAGGTATTGCCCATTATCAAAATCACTCACCTAGTTGATCAACAAGATATTCATCCTAGGAGAATAAAGTGTTTGGAAGGGAAATCAATTCATTTTTCTATTAATAAATTAATTCTTTCTTAGTCATGTGAAAGTGACCTCTTTCCAATTAAATTAATTGAAGTGATTTCTAAGCGGTATTGACAATTTATTAGGAAGTAAGAGAAGTTGAGCTCAACTATAGCTTCAAATCTATTGTACTCGAAATTGGGAAAACCTCAGTGAGGTGGAAAAATCGAGAGTTGGACATGGATCTTCATGAACTTGATGAAATTATTTCTTAAGCTTTGTTTTCATAAAACAAATGTTCCTTTTTTTAGAGCCTCTAAGGTCCCAATGAAAAACTCCAATTCCTTTTGTGACAACTCTTCATATTTTTGTCTATCACGCCTTGCATTATAGGGAGATACCCTTTGATTCTCCCATCATTTCTTGAACTCTTATATCACTTAACCTAGGAGTTCTTGGATTTTTTTCCCTACGCCCTTAATTTATTTTTTCCTTTTCTAGCTTGAGACTCCCTAGTCATAACATATCTTGACCTTTCCATCCTATGGTTTTCCTACCTCCCTCTTGGTTGTCTCCTCTTCTTCATTTCCTTTATGGTTTCCAAACAACCTTCCCTAGCCATAATTTAAAACTACAGAATATCCTACTTTTCCTTTTATTAGTAGCATCCTTTTGTATTTAAATTGGCTTGATTTGTCCATTAGAATTACCAAGAAAACTTCACACTACCACCATTTAAAATGATAGTGAATTAATGGGTCATTGGTTGTATAACGGTGGTAGGATTCTTCCTCCTTTTTCTTTTCAGGTCTACTTTCATTTCCAAAGGAAAAAATTGTGGGACCCCCCTATAGAAATTGGTAACCCAACGGAACTTAGTTGGACTAGTTGGAGATTTCAATCTGAAATACAACGTGAAACAATCCATTCAAACTAATTGAGCTAACCCACTAGGACGTTTGCAGGTCTAATTATCATAAAATGTAATATACAAAATAATTGTGATTAAATGCATAACTAAACCTTTAAAAATTATTATTTCAAATTTAATTAATTGGGATGAAATAATTACTAAGCTCCTATTTCCACTCGTGCTACTTATTGAGCTCAATTGGAAAGCCTGCTCTTTGGATATTTTTAATAAAAAATATTATTTTTCTAGCCAATTTATTTACCAATTGGGAATTCTTAATGCATGTTTGAAGTAGACTTCATCTGGATTTCAAATAGCTTCCTTGATACATTATTGTTGTCTTACTATATCCCATTAGGGAGCCATGATTTTGTTATTTAAAAGGTTTGTGATTACCTTTAAGTCTTCATTGATTAATTGACATTGGATACCTAAGCTAAGGTTTAGTTTGATGTCTTTCATTAGATCTTTGTCCATTTACACCTAATATTTTGTAGGTGTCCCTAAGAACTTGGATTATGTGGTTATAATTTTCCTTTGTTTTCTCTGATTGGTGATAACCTCTGTTTCTCTTGCCATACTAGGTTCCTTTTAGTTGTGTCATTAAATATGATTTTATGCGATCATCCTTTTAAGTGGTAAACATAACCAGTGGGAGGCTTCCTCTCCCCTTATTTATTTTCATTTATCAAGAATATCCCAACATTCTTCTAATTGTTCTATTTTTCTTGAATTGCATACAAGAAATTCAAGATTACATGTTTGGTTCATGGTTTCTCGAATTGGATGTTTGGTTCTTCTTGAGATTTCTTGGAAGGCACGTATATTATTAAAAAATTCTAAGGATTCCATTATTTAAAGGGGACTAGAATAAAGAACCTAGGCTTAGAGACCATATCAGTTGTAAGGATTTTGTAGAAAATTTGTACTTTGACCAAATAATTAGTATCTCTTCCACTGTGGACACTTTTGGGACTTAACTTCTGAATTGGTGAGATCAGATGTTGAATATCCTTCTTGATAGATTGTAATGCAGGAGGATGTTATTGGATCCCTCCATAATATATATTAGATAATTATATTGTTTTCATCCATGTTGATGATTTTAGAGTGGAAAAAGTGGAAGAATTAGCTCACCTTACCATTTTTACTAAAGGATCCTAGTTTGGTGAATTGGGGTCTATGACCTTCTAGAAGTAGTTCGAGGCATCAAATGGAATTTTGTATGAGGGTAAACTTTTCTTCTTAAGTGATATAGCCCCTAATGTTATTCTACACATAGATACCTTTCCAACAATGTAAGAATTGCCTAAATTGAAGTTCGTATGCAAAAGTTATGCCACTTTGAATTTGACTTTCTTGTTTTAACCACCATGATTTGAGAGGATGCCATGCCACCCCCATTATTCATAGAAAAGGGGCTATCCAAATGATCATAATGAAGAATACTCTAGAAGAGTCGATATTGTAACTCTAGTTAAGAATTGAAAGAGTCAAACTTAACCACTAATAGGCTATCAGGTTGTGTTATAACTGGGCCACTAGTAGGAAAAGGGGTTCCATTTTATTGGAGTGAATTTTGTTCCATAAATGGGAAGAGTAGTCAAGAGCGGATAAGGGGAGAGAAAATAAAGAGGTTTTGTGCACTGAAGAAACCCAAGGTCCACAAGTTTCACTTCTTTGTACTTTCATCCATTTCCATACAAAGAAAGAGAGAGAGGAGTAACCTCACCTTCCAGCGTAGTTTTCTCTCGGAAGGGTTTCCGAGGTCATATGTTTTGTGATGTGGTTTCGAGTGATTTTTCTATTTCTTATCTATTTTCAAAATAAATATAATTTTCATGCATATGTAATAAAAAATAATTAACATATCTATTCTAAGGAGAGATAAACCCTCATAGTATAGAGTTCATATTTTATAATATATTTTAATAGTAGATTTATTTTGATAAATTTTGCAATGGAATATCTATGAAAATTTATGAATCATATTGGGATCAGAGGAAGTTTCTTTGGATATATTGTGGGGAGTTGTATGGGATCCATACGGGTTAAGCGAAAGCCACAAAACATCTTCTCATGGCCAACGAATCTGTGAATAACCATGAAGATATTGCAGAGGAGATGATTGCATTGCTAGAACCACAAGTCACAAATATAAATCATAATGTGATTCTCCTCATGGTGGCCTTAGTTAATAAGCTCGAGCTATTTAGATAATATGGAGGTTCTAATGTATAGGTATAATAATGAGATTAGGGGGATCAAGAAGAACCGAAGAGGGATTCTAAGAAGGAACCTAGAAAATATCAACCCAATTTGAGTGCCATGAACCATCCACCATCCCAATTAAAAATGGAATTAAACTTCGATACCAAGCCTTATTAAGGTGATATTGACACTTTGAATTTAAAGCACTAGTGTCAATAGTTAGAAGTTTATTTTAGCCTTATTTGTATAGAGGAAGAACATAAAAGTTTATTTTCTTAGTTGAAATTAGAGGGTCGTGCCATGACTTGGTGGGAAATCCATGAGGAGACCTTGAGGTTGGAGGGATATCCTCTAGTGACTAAGTGGGAGGATCTCAAAACCTTCATAGGCTCACAATTTTACCCTTTCAAGTATGTAGATGACCAGTGGATCTAGTGACATTATTTCAAGAAGAAGTAGAGGTATTGTATAGGAGTATACCACAAAATTTAGAAATATGGCCATAATGTTAGGTATCTCCCCAAATAACTTAGACGCACTCGTAAATTATCTAGGGTGTCTACTCAATCATCTGTTGAAGCAAGTGACACTATTCAAAACCATATCAGTTGATTAGGCTCATGTATAGGCATAGTACTCGAAGAACATAGGGCAAAAGAAATGGAAATCAAGTGGGTGAAAGTAAAAAGAGAACCAAGAAGCTTCCAAAGAGGGGAAGAAGAAATGGTTCAAAACCCTCGTAGGCTCACAATTTCACCCTATCGGGTATGTATATGACCGATGGATCTAGTAACATTATTTCATGAAGAAGTAGAGGTATTGTATAGGAGTGTACCACAAAATTTAGAAATATGGCCATAATGTTAGGTATCTCCCCAAATAACTTAGAAGTACTCATAAATTATCTAGGGTGTCTACTCAATCATCTTTCGAAGCAAGTGACACTATTCAAAACCATATCAGTTGATTAGGCTCATGTATAGGCATAGTACTCGAAGAAAATAGGGAAACCGAAATGGAAATCAAGTGGGTGAAATTAAAAAGAGCACCAAGAAGCTTCCAAAGAGGGGAAGAAGAAATGGTTCAAAACCCTCATAGGCTCACAATTATACCCTATAGGGTATGTAGATGACTAGTGGATCTAGTTACATTATTTCCGGAAGAAGTAGAGGTATTATTGTATAGGAGTATACCACAAAATTTGGAAAGATGGCCACAATGTTAGGTATCTACCCAAATAATTAATACACACTCGTAAATTATCTAGGGTGTCTACTCAATCATCTGTTGAAGCAAGCGACACTATCAAAACCATATAATTTGATTAGGCTCATGTATAGGCATAGTACCCGAAGAACATAAGGCAAAAGAAATGGAAATCAAGGGGGTGAAAGTAAAAAGAGCACCAAGAAGCTTCCAAAGAGGGGAAGAATAAATGGAATGGGGGGAAGACAAGAAGACAAGAGCCACAACACACCGATGAAAATATCCAAGAAGCCATTGTAATCATTGTAACATTGAAGATCATATAGAGAAGAAGTGTTGAAAATTGGATCCAAAGCTCAACCCAAAGAACAAAAGGAAAGATGCTAAGAAGTAGAATCCCATGGCCACTAATTCAAGCAACCAAATGGAAAGAAACTTAGATGTAGATGAGAACAATGTCTATACATTAGTGTATTAGGAAGTAAGATTGGGTAGCCTTTAGCAATAAAAAGAGAATAAAATGACAAGAATCTTCCATATAAAGATACAAGTCAAAAATAAAAAATTGGATCTTTTGTTTGACTCGGGATCATAAGTGAATCTCATTGTAGCATATATTGTCAAAAATTTGGGATTGGAAGTTCATTATCATCCATGTTCATATACATCGGGATGGCTAAATAAGGATTCAAAAATAAAGGTAACCAAAAAGTGAAAAATCATATTTTCTATTAGTGCCAATCTTATTTATGAATTAGAAATATATGTAGTTCCCCTTCATGTGTGTGGAGTGGTGTTTGGAAGTCCCTATATGTACATGTGTGATGCAATCTTCATGCAAAAATCCAAATAGTACCACCTCATAAAGGATGGAAATGTTGGGAGAAATATTCAAAGGGAGGGGGGGAGTGAATTAATATTTTAAACTCAGTTCATCTTTTCATTTCTTATTATGATTCATGTATGCTACTGTCATTCAAAAAACCAACATATGTACGCGAATGTGATGAATATAAACAACGCATATCCAAATAACTAATTTATCAGTTATTTAATTAACTCTTCATCCTTAACCAGAGCATCATTACTTCATTATTCATTTATTAAGTAGAAACCATGAGCTAAAGAATAGTTAGATCATCAACACATAAGAAACATATCAACACACATGAACACCAAGATTTTAAGTGGAAACCTAATGTGGAAGAAAACCACCATTGTCATTGTTTCTATCTTCTTTCTTATTATATAAAGCAAATCTTACAATATTGTACTAGCGCAGCCTCATACCAGTATGAAGTCACCCACCTACAAAAGGCTACAACCTTCTCTCATTCTCCAACACCCATTGGGAGGCAGCTCCAACCCCTTGAAATCATTTACCGACTCCTACCGAAAGGAAGCTCCTACCCCCCTGCACAAATTGAACATATATTATACTAATAAAAGTTATAGTATATATATATATAATATATATATATATATATATATATATATATATAATATATATATATATATATATATATATATATATATATATATATATAATATATATATAATATATATTTAGTGAAATAATCTTGAGAGATCCATAAACTTCAAAATTAATGAGCATCCATAAACAAGATTAATACAAATCCATACATTAAATAGTGAATACATGTATCAATAAACTATCCACACGAAAATATATACAAATTACAAATATTACATGAACATCCATAAACTGAAATAATAAGTCTCCATAAACTAAAATAATGTCCATGATGTGCATCCATACACTGTCCATGCATGAAAATATACAAAGTTTGTATCACATGTGAATGTGCCCTATGAAATGAGACAAAATATATACAAACTATGACACTCTAAGTACCACCAGAATGCCTATGTGAGTTCTGTCGTGCAAAGTAAGTGTCCATGAGTTGGTATTGCAATATAACACATTTATTTTCAAACTAATTAGATCATTATTTGTACAAAATAAAACATATGGAAATAAATTATTTTGAACCACATTTTTAATTACATATACATGAATCTACTAACCTTAGTCGAGTCCAAATGAAAGTCAGATAGGATGGGGGTCTGATCATGAATCAAGATTTGGTGCTCCCCTTCCTGTGAATCAATGATTGGGGCCTGCATCGATGAACTTGCATCGTCAATGCCTCTAAACTTGACATCCCAATCATGTCTCCACATAATAGCGACATCAAGTACACTCTACATATGGGCTTGTGTACAGAATGGAAAAGACAATTTATAATTATTCTACAAATTAATTAGCATATATGTGTAGCTTAAAAAAAATAAAATCTTGAAATCTTAGGAATAAAAACGTTTACCTCAACTGTTGGTTCATGTGGTTGTACATAGTGACTCTCCTCCACATTAGTGAACATATGAGGTGGAGGTGGAGGAGAATCCATGGAAACATGTTCTGGTCGATGATGGCTTGGTTGATAAACTACCCCTTCAGATGCCCTCATAAGATAATTCATGTACATTAGATGTGTCTACATGTTATCATGAACTTATTAATATAAATGTAATCTAATACGAACTAGAAATAAATATAAATAATTATGCATAATTTGACAATAAGTTTCAAAAGTTTCGTATAGATATGTACATGGTATGTGTCACGCAAGTTGTGCACCTTTCAAGTCTCACGATTGGCATCACAATACATACATGTATATGTGAAAATATGGTCAAAGGGTCAACTCACGAGAAATGCATCAACATAAAAGGGCACTGACAGGTCACAAGGCAATGGTGGTGGTATCCTAATCTTTTCATCCAATACATCACACACATTGGCGAATGACATCTGCATGTTGTATGCAATAGTCTCCCTGGCCTTACCACCGAGCTGTGATAGCTCCTCTAGCTCTTTCGGTAATACCAAGCTTTGAGACAGTAGTGGCAAGAATCATGGAGGTGGTGGTACATGCCTAGGGTCCCTACAAGCCCCATAGCACTCATAGATACGTCCAATGTTGGGTCCATAATAATGGGACATGGTATTAATGTAATCTGGCCTCATATGTAACACAAATTCTGCATATAAATGCTTGGAAAAATAAATGGTGACCTGGTCATGGTTGGGGAACTAACCCCAAACTCCAACCAATCTATCATACACAAAAGTGGTTGCATCAACATTCCTAAAATATTTCAGTGAAATTGGACCTCTATATTTAGTAAGGCAATCTGGAGGGATGTCAAACAACTCCCCACAAACATCAATGTCCTCAGCGGCTTCTTTCACCACCTCCCAAGTATTTGGGCCTATAACCTCATGCTTCCTAATCCTTTGTATGAATTGTAGGAGGTGGTTATGTGGGCCTGACCTCCGGTATGTCGCAATCAACCTATTGATGCTATCCAACATAAAAGAGAGTGCAAGATGAGTCAGTGAATTGGAAGGGATGTTATGAATCTCTTCTGTGATTTGTGTATGACAAGTCATAACATCCTCCAATGTGATATGAGTTGTAGCATCATCCCACGAAGGGATTGATGTTGCACTCTGATCTTCAACTTCGGTTGTTGATGGCCTGCAAATCGTAAAGGTGGGATCTATAAGTGAAACATGAACTATCAGTGGGCTACATGATCTATCACGAGCTCAACCACGTGAAACATAACCCATCGCACTGTGATGGAATGTAGTTGGGGCATGTATATGTGATGCCTCATTATATTACATAGAATACATATAAACTAATCCAAGAAAAAAAATGCTTGCAAAAAAACCATTTCTAAACTCAAGAAGAATAATCTAGCTTGAAGTCCTAAACTTTAGAGTCCATTTTTTGATAATTTATCAACCAAAATATTGTGTTCAATGTAAACACAATCGAAATAAGTGATCAAATCTACCTTCACATTTTTTCTCATTTCTAAATAATGCATTTTATTCATAACGCATAAATATGTAAATATATATGTAAAAAATTGAAATAAACCTATTTACAAAACTAATAAAATTTCATGCCAACCAAATACTCCAATAGAGTTTAAATTCTTAATGTTTGACTTTGACCTTGTGACATGTACTAGGTGCAAGCACATAAAGACAATGTTTCTTGTACAACACACTACATAATGAGACAATATGGTACAAATTAGAACAAAGTCTAAATTATTTTATTCACTAGACCAAATACACTTTTCATAATAAATTTATGTATCTATAAAAAAAAATATATATATATGTTATGTTAAATGTTATGTGTTACACTATGTTTTATATATAGTTACATATGTTATACCAAATAACTTTATGCTATAGAATTATCTCTCATATATATGAGATGGTATAACTTTGTAATAATTAAATATATATGGTTATA
>APFE030007526.1:116768-142417 GCA_000404065.3 Pinus taeda | reverse complement strand
CGCCAACGTGGCTTACTACAGGAATTTATTAATAAGAATGAAAATTATATAAGCTTCTCTCATGATGGTAAACCTACAAATGACCCTCCATGTGCTTTAAATAGAATTCATGGACCAATCGGGTGTCAAGCCACGGATCAAGTGTCGGTAATATCGAGGAGAGAATGAACCGTCGGATCACTACATATCGTGACCGCCGGAATGTAAGTTACAAAATGTACAACGGTAAAGAAACACACTTTACCTAACTCTATACCTAACTCTATACTAGACCAAGTTGAACTTGACTATTTCCTATGTGTTGGAATATCCTAACAGATAGATCCGCTTGTGAGTTAGTTGCAAGAGAGTCTTTAGGCATGCTTCCCTCCTCCTTTTACTTCTTCATCATCTCACCATGCTTTGGTAGTGTACATGTTTCTACAATTTACTCATGATGGGATGACATTAATCTAAAAACCCCCTACTCTAAGATGATGCATTATTGTCCATGAAATGAGCCCGAGATAAGTCATAGACTCGGATCAAGGGCTCAGTGATTGCACATTGCGCAGTTCCAACAGACAAGGGGAGACCTTGATCACTAAGGCTATGCAGTGCACAGCTTAGGCCATACTAAGGGAAATTTTTGGGCAGTGCCCTCTGAGAGAAAATTTTGCACAGTTCCCACTAAGGGAAAAATATACATAGTGGCCATTGAGGGAAAAATTTTCATAGTGCCCACTAAGGGAAAAATTTGCACAGTGGCCACTAAGGGAAAAATTTGTGCAGTGGCCACTGAGGGAAAAAATTCCACAGTGCCCACTGAGAGAAAAAATTACATAGTGCCCACTAAGGGAAAGTTTGCACAGTGTCTGCTGGGGGAAAAATTGCGTAGTGACCACTAAGGGAAAAAAATGCATAGTGAACACCAAGGAAAAAACTTGCGTATTTTAAGAAGGAAGTGGAGGCTATGGGATGGAGCCATCGCAACAAAGATTGTGCAATTTCAAGAAGCAAGGGGGACTGGGAAACTAGGAATCTTGAAGAACAGAACTGCGTAGTTTCTGCAGGCAGTGAACTTCGGTTGATGGAAGGGCACTCAAGGAAGCATCTGCATAGTTTTGAAGGCCAAGGGAGGCTGGGATTTCTACACATTGTGTAGTTCTAGCAGGCAAGGAAAAGTTTTGAGGGTTGAAGATATGCAGTGTACAGTTCAAGGCAAAATGGGAGGAACAAGTGCACAATTGGAAAGGTCAAGGGAGGTTGTTGGACTCAGGAATGACGAAGAATAGAAGTTCTAAAGGGTAGGGCATACACACTATGTAGTTCTAGGCAGTAGGGTCATATCCAAGAGGGTGAATACTGCGCAATGCATAGTTCAGTCGGGGCTTGGTGAAGCTAAGTTTCCTGGTCGAGACGATTTTCCAAAAATGGCCAAGTGTGGGAAGGGAGATGGACTCCTAATGAACTTGAACTGTGATAAAACACTTAGAATAATTTGATGACATGACAACATAGATCATTGGAACACACAAAAAAATCATTCTCCTTTGTGTGACTTCCTTATGACAAGATACGACAAGTGTGATACTTAAGATAGACTTTAGGACGACCGTGATGACACTTGTATGACAGTGCTCAAGACTTTTTGTATGGATGCGAAATTTTTTGACATGGTTAGGAAAGATCATATACACAAAGATTGGCCTTCGAAACCATCAGAAAAAGGCTCACAAACATTATACAAGAGACAAACATGCCAAAAGACGATAGTTAATCGAATAAGCAAAAGGGGCCAAAGAACTTCAAGAGAGCTCATGGAATGAGCTTGAGTGTTTGCAACAATCAAGGAAAAGACCAAGGAAGGCTCCAAAATTTGAGTGAAATCCAAAATTTTGGAGGGTGCTACAACAACTACAACACATTGCTAATGTTCTCTCCACATAATCTCTTATGATGACATAGGGTGAATATAATGTGAAAATGTTGAAATTCTTTTAAAATGCAATTACCTACACAGACTTATAGCCCTAAGAAAATTAACATTGTAACTACTCTATTGGTTCGTAAAGATATAAAAATGTAAAAGTGTATAAAATAGTAAAATAAACAAACTACAATTTGAATCAATCAAATTGGCCAAGAAATGAAGCTTGGGCATGCATTTTAGTCAAGCAAGCCAATTATGGCCCACTTCACAAAAGTGCACACCCAACCTTCAGTTCAAGGCCAAATTGAACAGTTCAACTTGGAGAGTATTTTCTTACTCATAAGTAACATTAATAAAAAAAATATTTTTAATTTTTCACAATATATTTATGTTATTTAAGAATACTCCAAATTGCATGGATTTCATAAGGTAAATAGAAGGGTTTATGTGCCTCAAATAAATCCACACCAAGACCTGTAGCTAATTGACAATGATATAATGATCATTCCATATTATGGCTTTCAAAAATTGTACCTTAGTCTTGTGGTGTAACAACTCCCTAATGGGCCTTAGTCTTGTGGTGTAATGATGCCCTAATGGGACTCAATTCTTAGGTATGACAATGACCTATTTGGGCCTTCTTATTTGTGATATGAGAAAATATTATGACAATTATATGAAGGAGATACATTAAGCCCTATGACAGAGATATCATGACAAACCTATGAATTTTTCATTGCATTGTTATTGCTAATGTTCTCTCTACATAATTGCTTATGATGATATGCGGTGAATGCAATGTGAAAATGTTGAAGTTGGTTTTAAAATGCAATTATGTACAACATAGAATTATATCCCAAGAAAATTAACATTATATCTACTCTACTGGTTAGTAACTATATAACAATGTAAAACTATGTAAAATAGTAAAATAAACAATATTCAATTTGAATCGATCAGATTGGCCAAGAAATGAAGTTGGGCATGCATTTTAGGGAAGGTAATTTTGGCATGCTTCACAAAAAATCACGCCCAACCTTCATTTCAAGGCCAAATTGAATGATTCAACTTAGAGAGTATTATTTTACTAATAAGAAACATTGATACAAATAAATATTTTTAAATTTTCACATATATATTTTTGTTGTTCAAGAATACTCCAAATCTCATGGATTTCATAGGGTAAAAGGTAGGGTTTGTGTGCCTCAAATAAATCCACACCAGGACCTATAATTAATTGGTTGTGACATAGTTGTCATTCCATCCTATGGGTCTACGAAATTGTACCCCTGTCTTGTGGTGTAATAGCATCCTAATGGGCCATCGTTCTTGGGTATTACAACAGCCTCTTTGGGCCTTCTAATCTATGATATGGGAAAATATTATGAAATAGATATGAAAAAGATATGCTAATCCCTATGACAAAGATATCATGACAGGCCTATGATTGTTTCCCTGCATTTTTATTGCTAATGCTCTCTTAAAATAATTGCTTATGATGATATGGGGTGAATGCAATGTGAAAATGTTGAAAATGTTTTACAATGCAATTATCTATAGAGGAGACTTCTAGCCCTAAGAAAATTAACAGCGTTACCACTCTACTGGTTAGTAAAGATTTACAAATGTAAAAGTTTGCAAAATAGTAAAAATAAAAAATCTACAATTTAAATAAATAAGATTGGCTAAGAAATGAAGCTTTGTCGTGCATATTAGTGAAGCAAGGCAATTTTGGCATGCTTCACAAAAGTGCATGCCCATCCTCCATTTCAATAGAAAACTGAATGATTTTACTTGGAGAGTATCTTTTACTCATAAGTAACATTAATACAATTAAATGTTTTTAATTTTTTGTTAGTATGAAATTTCTTAGAAGGTGTACCAAAAAAAATTCACTTAAGTCACTAGTGACAAGTGACCCTAACAACAATTTGTGGCTTCTTACACTTCATATCTACAATAATAAAAAGAGAAAAACCTACAACAAAATTACATATGTGATCCAAAACAACAAACAACAATATATATCCAATGTAATAACCCAATATGGAAAGACTTTTAAATGAATAATAATCTTTATTTATAACACCTGGTGAAGGAGATCTACAAAAAGGGTCTGCAAATCCCCCTCTGTGGGATGGGTCCTTGATGTCCTTGATGCTTTAGTAATCGATTCACTCTCTCAATGTGTGAAAAACCCAAAACAATGTGTAGAACTCAAGTGGGAGCTCAAATGCAAGAAGACGATAGTGGTGACGATGATAATGATCATGGTGAAGAATGAATAGAGAACCCTCTTATTTATAACAAAGTATTGGGTTGATGAAAAAAATGGAAAATAATAAAATAATATTGACCAAATCGATATCCAACCATTAGGATAATTTATTATATTTTTTGAAGAGGGAAAAGATATTCAAAATGGTCAAATATTTTTATTTAGAAATAATTAACAAATAAAATGATTTATTAATTATTTCATGAGGATTAAGAATGTTGTGAAATTGAAATAATTATTAAGTAGTGATTTAACAATTATTCCAATTATAGAATTAAGGAATAATAAATAAATAACGATTTATTTAATTATTCCTATGTGATTTAGTTAAATGTGACGTGGAATAATTATCAAATAATGATTTGATAATTATTCCTAGAGAAATATAAATAAATAATGATTTATTTAGTTATTCTCATGGATATTTTTGAGTTTTAACCAGAAATAATTTAATAAAAATGGTTTACTAAATTATATCCCATGATGAAAGTGATTTTACTATGGTAACATTAATTGTATGTGGTGTATTTCGATCCACCTAGTCAGAAATGGCTAGGTGATCATTTTTTGGCGATAACATATTCCCCCACAACGTATGAAGGTTAGGAGAAAATTGTATGTCTAAAATACGTTGTAGTTTGCACTTCCATGAGACACCAAAGGGGAGAGAGAGAGAGAGAGAGAGAGAGAGAGAGAGAGTTGAAATAATGCAAGGATGAACAAAAATGGAGGGGGCGAGACCTACTAAACTGATAGAAGTCTCCTTTTATGTTGGAGTACATGATCTCAAATGAGGCGATGGAGGCATACCCATATCCACCGAGATAAATGAGTACAAAGAATAGTTGTGAGCCCAACAATGTGGGATTAAGATACAAAGTACATGATACATGATATGCTAGCATCAATGAGCCATAAAATAATACAATGAATCCCATATACATAATGCGCCTGGTTAAACATAGGCCAAGACTGAATACAATAACATCTTAGTACATCATACATAATTCCCTTCAATATGATATGATGAGGTGGGTAAATCGAAACTAAACAATCCATGCTAAACAGGAAAGGAATTTGAAGATATAAATGGATCATCTAAAGGACACATGCATGTTGTGCACACAGAAAGCATTTGAAATCGAACCCATCACATATGCGGAACTAAATCTAAGGCTGGATCGACATCTACAGATATCTGGGAATGTGGGGGGATACCTAAAGGGACACCCCCTCATGACGTGTGGAACATCTCACACACACCTGGGAATCATTGGGATAATCATTTGGATCGCTGAACTGTCAAGTGTATGATTCTCAAGCATGCGATAATGAGTTGGCATTGAACACATGAGGAATAACCATGTCAAAGGGAAATGATGATTCCTTTTGCTTAATACGTGGCACCGAGCGAAGATGAAGGATGGAACCAAGGTACACCGTTCTCTAGACCACACTTCTGGAATAAATTTTTTGAAGTCGATAGAAGAGGGCCCACTAGAGTTAAGGCAATGAGTAATCCTTAACAAAGGCATGAGGTATCATAGTAGAGTGATTGATGGACTGACACTATGGATGATGTTGGAAGGAAACAAGATGAGTGGTGAAATGACAACTTACCTTGTCAGAGCATGATATGCATGGTTGACCTAGCAGCGTTTGACTCGATTCAAGAGGGGATGGTCAATTACTCAAATGAGGTTTGTTCAAAGACAGAGAAACATAACTAGAGGAAAAATATGAACACTATGGGATGGATGCAACAAAAATATGTATGTAAAACTGTAACTGGACTCATGGGGACTCAGAACAGACTCCTTAGATACAAGGGTGACTCACCTTTGATTCTCTAAACAAGAGTGACTCAATGGTGCTTCCACATAGGGGAGGCCTAGAGGGGACCATAAGAACATGAGTAAATGATGGTTACGCTTGATGAAAATCGACACGTAGTTAACCATTGCGCAAGTAAAGTGGAACTAGAGTATAGATTGCTCAAATGAAGAGATTTGATTTTAATAGGTGGAAAAGTGAGACCTCATGGAAAAAATGGTTTCTTGGTGATGTTTAAAATTACCAAAAAAAAGGGAGATCCATTATAGAACTTGGTTATATCTTTCCAACAGTGCTAACATTTCATCAAACAAAGTTATGGTTTTGGTCGCAATGGGAAATGGAAAAACTAGGTTTTCCTATAAAAGGGATTTTCCCCCCAAATCCAATTCATTTGCATAGTGAGCTATTGGAGAATTTGGAGATGAGCAGAAGGCCCTAAATCTCGTGGAGATCATAGCATACAAAGAGACCATTAGAATTTGGATCTGTGACTTTTAGGTAGGTAGCCTTGTCTCAAGTTGGACTTAATGGTTCTTGGAAGGATGGTTCCTAGTGGAGAACAAGGTAAGAAGGGAATACAGGTGTTTGGTCAATTTAGTGTGTCCTAAATTGCTACTTTAATTGTCAATTCGGGATTCGTAAGCTGATGAAGTGTGGTGCACTATATGTGAAAGACAACCTATTTCTTACTTTTTGTCGTTTTTTATTTTTATTTTGTTTTGGGGGTTTTTATCTTTGTTTGTCTCTTAATGTGGAAATTCTATCCCTGAGTTTTAAGAATACTCGAGAAGGCAAGTATGGATGTAAATTTTAAGGCAATTATGTCCTCTATAATGATTTCCAAAACTTTAACACATTAGAGGGTCTTAGAGCATACTAATGATGAAATTAATACTTGAACAAAAATGGAAATGTGCTGCTACTCAAGTCAAACAAATAATGAACTATTGATCATGAAACCATTATCTCTGCTGCTGTTTAAATACAATAAAATGAACTAAGCTACTGCACTCAAGCAAATAAAAAATTGCAATCTAAAAAGTAAAATCAATTCACATTATTCATAGTCTGATACCTTGCCAAGTAGTCTAAGCTATGGCTTTCGGAGATAACGTCAATGATATGAGAAAGTTGATGTCTAATTACAGAAAAGTAAAACTAAAATCAAATCACATCATTCATAGTCTGATACCTCGCCAGGTAGTCTAAGCTATGGCTTTCGGAGATAACGTCAATGATATGAGCAAGTTGATGTCTAATTGTAGAAAAGTAAAATTAAAATCAAATCACATCATTCATAGTCTGATACCTCGCCAGGTAGTCTAAGCTATGGCTTTCGGAGATAACATCAATGATATGAGAAAGTTGATATCCAATTGCAGAAAAGTAAAAATAAAATCAAATCACATCATTCATGGTCTGATACCTCGCCAGGTAGTCTAAACTATGGCTTTCAGAGATAACATCAATGTCATGAGCAATCTGATATCTAATTACAGAAAAGTAAAACTAAAAACAAATCACATCATTCATGGTCTGATACCTCGCTAGGTAGTCTAAGCTATGTCTTTCGGAGATAACATCAATGACATGAGCAATCTGATATCTAATTGTAGAAAAGTAAAACTAAAATCAAATCACATCAATCATAGTTTGATACCTCGCTAGGTAGTCTAAACTATGGATTTCAGAGATAACATCAATAACGTGAGCAATCTGATATCTAAACTAACTACTAAAGCAAGTGAACAAGAATGGAATCAAAGCATAACTGGAATTAGAAAAACTAAGGAAAGTAAAGTCAACAGAGAAGTTAATTCCATGTCACTAGTTTTTGCAAAAACTGTATGAAAATACCCGGGCCTACTCTATCCTGAAACACACACACACACTGATCAGTGTTATTAACAATATACAAAGCTTGTAAAATCATGAACATAAACGAAATGTTAATACCATAGATTAAATATATACACAGGTGGATAACTATGAAACATGTGCAATGGAAATAAGGAAACAATATATGAAAATTGTACAGTAATAAGAAAAACAAAACCTCAGTGTACAGGGGCCCTCTGCACAGCCTCGGTCAACAGGCTATCAGTTAAGAATTATTCTCACGCAATCAAGTAGAAATAGAGTCTTCTTTTATATTTCAAAATAGTGTTACCACAGTGGGACTAGTGTCACAGCACAACAACTTTAACAGCAAAATTACATTCACAAAGACTAAAAACTATGTGTATAGAAACACGTTATTTATAACAAAAAATTCATAACTGTTTTCCTGTGAAACTATGTCAACAGAAGACACGTAAAAGGCAGCGTCCATGGATCTAGCATGATGGTTGTTGAGATTATTAAATCTATCGAAAGCGGTTGTTGGATTCACATTATGGGGCAGTCTACAGGTGTCAGCATGACCCCAGGGATCTAGAAAGGGCCACAAACCCTTCACGTGGTTGAAAATAGAGTCCAATTGCCGTACGACTCCTTCGTTAGCCCATCCTTTGACCATCGTTGACCACAACTTTCCTTAATGAATCCGGCTAGACGAATAGGACCTGATCCGTGTCCAGGTCATTTCTAACTTTCCCACGTGTCTGGTTTTGCTGAATGACACTTGCAACCTGGAGTTTAACAAAAATAGCTGCGGAAAGTTGAACCAGCTATGGAAATTGGCTGCATTCCACAGCTCATAAGAAAAATCTAATTCAAACATCAAACACAAAACATAGTTAGAAAACCACTTTAAATTCCCTTTTAGAATCAATATGCAATGATGTTGATAGCTTATGAGGTCCAGGTGGGTGGGAAAAGTTTAGAAAAATGTGTAGGAGTTATGTAGTCCCAGGGCTCAACATACCCCCAATGTGAAGGTGTTGCATGTCCCCATGCAACCAAAACTTTGACCATCCTCCCTTCAGTCCATGTGTTCTGAGACCTCTGCTAGCACATCCAACCCTCTTCTCTTTTTTCTTGGTACTGCTAACATCCTAGGCTTCCTCATTAAGCACTTGAATTTGAGGTTGATAAGAGCTCTACTCAACCTCTTGCTCTTTTTCTTCAACTTCCTATTCTTCTTCTGCCACAAGCCAAGATGCAACATGATGTTGTCATGAATGATCTTTTCCAATCTGCTATGTTCCTTTAATGTTTCATTCTCTCTCTTGATGTGTCTATTTAAGACCTCTAGTTCAAAAATTTCATGTTTTAGTGATTGGATTAGGGCTTCCTGTGCTGCCTTAGGTTAGGTAGATGAAGTGCCTGGGTCTGTGGTAGTATTCTCCAACAACTCGATATAATCATACATTTCTTGTTGGTTTAGGTCTACCTCAGGTGTAGTCTTCCTTGGGCTGACCCGAAAATCTGGTTGAGAAGGACTGATCTCAAAATCTGGCCGAGAAGGACTCATGTCAAAATTTGGCTGAGAAATAGGAGTATGGTGTGGGTTATGGCCAAGAGAGATTGCTAAAGGTTGTTCTGGTGTTTCCCCTCCTAAATCAATGAAATGGGGCCCTTTAGTTTGTACTGTTATCAATTTCCCTTTAAGCCTGGAGCTCCTAATTAAATTTTGTGAGCTAGTGTCTTCTTTCTCTATACTCTGTTTTCCTTTCCCTTTCTTCTTTGCTACAACTGATTGTTTGTGAAGATGAACTAGTCTTTCAGACAGTATTTGGTGGTCCTCTTCTGAGGAAGGTTCTGGGGTTTGATAGACAGCCTCAATGTTTCTTTTCCCCTTTAATTTTCTTTGCTTCCTACCCTCAGTTCTTTCCTTCTTACTTCCAGACAATTTTTCTTCTTGATTAATTTCTTTGGCCATGTTAGTAGGAGTGTCTTGAATTCTCACACTGGTTTTCTTCCTCCTACTCTTCCTTGCTGAGCTGCTCTCTGGTGTTTCAGGGGGATCTTGAAAGAAATTTCTAACCAAAAATTGTTCCCAGGTGTCCTTCTTTTCCTTTAACTATTTTTCAATTAAAATTTTCACAAGCCCGTGATGGTACAGGTGGGGTTCTATGTCCTCCAAATTATTTTGGATAGTTATAGACATCTTTTTAAAACTATTTAATAAAAAGTAAGGCAGATTGAGGGTTTGATTTTCTAATAAATTCATCAGCAACTAGGTGTGATACATATACATGGACCCAAAACGTCCTTCATAGGTAATGAAATTTTGGATTATCAACAATAAATTGGCCCACTTTTCTTCTAAAGCATAGACAAAGATTCCTCATTTGAAAATAGTTATATCCATACCTGGATTGCGTAGGATAACCCTCCAGGCCTTCTCATCAAAGCTTTTGTTCTTGAACCACCATTCTCCCTCCTGTGGGAGTTCCGTAGAGGCTGCTATAGATTCCTCGGTGACCGAAAACTTAAGGTCTCCAACCTCAACCTCCATACCATTAAAAGACCTCGCAAAAGTCTTCGTAATTTCCTTATTGTAGCCCCTGAATTTTTGAATGAACCGTAGCCACCGTGCCTTCTTTAGTATGCTTTTCAATTGCGGATACCCCTCCATGAACTTGGGCCCTTCCAGTTCTGCTCTCAACTAAAGACCCATTCATCTCCTCCTGCCTTAAAATACGTCTACGTGAGTGATGGATGAATGGAGGTGAAATGGCTATGTTAGCGGGGAATGGACAAGTTTTTATGGAGAAAAGTCCAGTGATTGCAAATGGAGAAACAGAGAATAGGTAGCGGGAATGAATTCACGGAGTGGAGCGAAGGCTTATGTGAACAGGGTAGAAATGCAAATGTAACTTCAATAGAATAGTTGGGGAGTGAAGTGAGCCTGGCAGAGTTTTAAACTAGACAGTTGTGGAGTAGACATTATCATGCTCACAAAATGGCTGCGGAATTTCTGCGGCAGAGAAGATTCGTGATCAAATCAATTACGTCCCCATAATTACAGGTGGAGTGGAAAAGCACAGCCAACATGAGTTAAATCCGGAGGTTGATCATGAGGTCGTTTGAAAATAAATGCAAGGTTTGTGGAGGAATCATATCAAGGTCGTGGAACGGTTATGGAAGCTATGAATGCCAATCATTGCATATAATGGAGCTGTGGTTTCATAACTATATAAAATGTGCTCTAAATGCTATTTGAAATAAATCTTACTCATACCTTGGAATTTTTTCCACTTTTTGCCCATTAACCTTTGATCAATTGCTCCCTGTTGATGCTTTTAGGTGCCTTATGTCTTCAAAATATGTCCTTGGTCATACCTGCATTTGATTCTTATTATTTTTGGCTAACATCTGACTGTCAATGTTGAATGACAGAGTGCTAGCTGCAAAAACAACTAGCTGCGAAATTAGTTTGTAGCTGTGGAAACAAGATTCAGATGCGGAAACTGATACAATGAACATATGACTGAATAGAGATGGATGAATGATGACTGAGTGAATGAAAACTGGTCATGAAAAGATTTTTATTGGCGGAATGAAATGAAATGAAGTGAAATGGAAGGAAGTGGAGTGAAATGAAGTGAAGTGGAGTGAAATGAAGTGAAGTGAAGTGAAAAAGAGTTTTTTTTTGTAAAATATAGGACATCAGAAGGTTCTGATTTTCGCCCTGTATTTTCGTATAAGACTACCAATCAATGATTGGTTTTCAGGCTTATACAATTTTTTTTTTTTTTTTTTAGAAACAGAGAAAGAACAAGGACTAGGCTAGTGGAGAAGAAGGATTCTTCTTCACCAACCTTATTGTAGAATTATCCTGAAAGATTTTGACAAATTCCTCCTTTGAGAGTGACTTATGATAGATCTTTAATCGGTGACCATTCACAATAAGAGGATTTTAATATTCATCAATGGTTTTGATTCTTACCACTCCATTGCTAAAGGCTTTTTCGATCTCATATGGCGCAAGCCAATGAGTATGAAATTTACCTTTGAAATCCTTGAACTTGGAATCAAATAGAAATGCCCAGTCTCCTTCTTGAAACTTTTTCTCTTTGATGTATTTGTCATGCCACTTAGCTCTTTGATATTGAACTAGATCAGTTCTTACGATTGCTTCTTATCTGATCTCATCTAGTTCATTCAACTGCTCCATTCTATGCTTTTGGGCTTCTGATAGATCCATTCCCAACTGAACTGCCATCTTGAAAGTCTTAACTTGGAACTCAATGGGGAGTAGGACTTCTTTCCCATAAACAAGTTCATAGGGAGAATGTCCTGTTGTATTCCTCCATGTAGTTCTGTAGGTCCATAAGGCTTAAGGAAGCCTTTATGCCTAATCTCTTCTGTGTAGATGAACAGTCTTGGTAATGATGCCTTCAAGAACTTTGTTTGTAGACTCCACTTGACCATTTGCTTGCGGATGGTAAGGAGTAGGTTTTATGTGCTTGACTTTGTATTCTTCCATCAGCTTCTCCACCAGGTTGGATGTGAATTGACTTCCCTGATCTGTCACAATTTCTCTTGGAACACCAAAGCGAGTAAAAATATCCTCATAAGAAAACTAATAACTGAATGCTCAGTAGCAGAAAATAATGCTTTGGCTTCTACCCATTTAGTGACATAATCAGTACATATCAATATATACTTTCTTTGCTTAGATGGTGGGTTAATAGGTCCAATGAAATCTAAAACCCATTTTTCAAAGGGTTCGATGAGTACATGTGGTTGTAATGGAATTTCATTTGAAAGGGTAGGTTTCCCTACTCTTTGGAAGTTGTCCATCTTTGAAGAGGGATGGCCAATAATATCCCAAAGAGAGGATTTATAGGCTGTCCTTTTGTCAGCAAACTTTCTACCACATGGTTCATCATGGCATGCTTTGAGGATATCAGGCATTTCATCTTTCCTCACACATCTTCTAATCATAAGATCTAGACCTGTTTTAAACAATTCGTTAAAAATCCATGAATATTTTGAACTCTCCTAAATAATCTTTCTTCTTTCACCAGGAAATAAATGTGGAGGTAGTTTCCCTATAACCAAATAGTTAGCTATATCTGCATACCAAGGGGTCTTAGTAGTTACTGCAAATAAATATTCATCAGGAAGCTTGTCCTCTACAAGAGAATCTTCTTTAGTATTCTAAATTCTAGACAAGAAATCAGCTACTGTATTTTATTTCCCTCGTCTATCCAACACAGTAATATTGAATTCCTGTAAAAGTAAGAGCCACCTTGTATCTCTGCCATTAGTAATAGGTTTTTTCATTAGATATCTAATTGCATAATGATCAGTATGAATAAAAGTTTCATATTCTGTTATATAATGTCTGAACTTATTGATTGCATGAACAACAGCTAAGAACTCTTTTTCAGTCATAGTATAGTTCAACTCAGTGGGAGTCAAATTTTTACTGGTATAGTAAATGGCATAAGGTACTAGATCTTTTTGTCCCAACACAGCCCCTAGAGCTGTATCTGAAGCATCTGTAGAAATATGGAAAGGAAGTTTCCAATTTGGTCCTCTCAAAATGGTTGCTTCAGATATTCTTGTTTTCAAAGTTTCAAATGCTGATTGGAAATCAGGACCCCATTTGAATTCACAGTCTTTTGTAAGCAGTTTGAAGAGTGGAGATGCTATTTGGTAAAGTTTTCTATAAATATTCTATAGTATCCAGTAAATCCCAGAAAACTTCTAACATCTTTTTGACAATTTGGAATAGCCAACTTAGAGATGACTTCAACTTTTGATCTATCAACTTCAATCCCATCCCCTTAAAAATGATGTCCCAAAACAATACCTTCAATAAACATCATAAAGCATTTTTCACGACTTAATGAAAGGTTTGTTTCTTTACATATTATAAGGACTTTCTCCAAATTTTCTAATGCCTCTTCAAACGAATCACCATAAAATGTAAAATCATCCATATAAACCTCTACACAATCATGGATTAGATTAGAAAAAATTCCTAGTACTGCTCTTTGGAATGTTGCGGGTGCATTACATAATCCGAAAGGAAGCACTCGATAAGAAAAAGTTCCCCATGGACAGGTAAATGTGGTCTTATCCTGATCTTCACGTGCTACCTGAATTTGATTATAACCACTAAAACCATCTAGAAATGAAAAGTACTTTTTGCCTGCTAATGTATCTAATACTTGATCGATAAAGGGCAAAGGAAAGTGATCCTTCAAAGTTGCTTTAATCAATTCCCTGTAATCAATGCATACCTTCCATTTACTATTCTTTTTTGGTACTATAACCAAAGGCAAAACCCATCGGCTATCTGAAATTGGATAAATGAAGTTTACATTGAGTAGTATTTGGAGCTCTTCTTTCACTATCTTCCTAAGATTTGGATTCATCATTCTCTGAGGTTGTCTGGTTGGTCTACTATTTCCTCAATGTAGATATGATGGATGCAAGTCTTTGGGTCAATACCTTTCATATCAATATACTTCCATGCAAATGCAGTAGAATGTTTTTGCAAGATTTTGGATAGCTCTTCCTGTTGGGATTTTTCCAAGTTTTTGTTGATATTCAATGTTTTACCTGGAAAAATCTCAATGGTAGAACTACCAAACTCTTCCATAGAGTAAAGAGACATTTGTCTTGATGACAAATACTCAATGTCAGAATCCAACTGAAATTGTGTGTGGTCATATTCTAAAGATGTTTCAAAGTTTTCTAATGTGTTCATAATTTGACTATCTGCACTAATTTTAGAAATGGTAAAGACAGGTTGTATAGTATCCTCATCATCGACCCATTCATTGTCTCCTACTTCTATAATTGCTTTTGCTAGAGGATAAAAATTGAATTTCTTTGTCGAAGTATCATCAGAAATGTACATATCCCTAGATCTACAACTAATGAAAGCATCTGTTGTGGCTAGCCAAGGTCTTCCTAAGATGAGTGGGTGCCCTCCTTGATTACTCTTGGGAGTCAAAATCATGAAATCTACTGGATATTCCCAAGAATCTGAGACTGAAATATCTTCTAATACACCATCTGGTCTGATTATTGATCTATCTGCAAGCTGCAGTAAGGTGGGTGTAAAAAGAAGATTAGGAAGTTTAAGTTGTTCCATAGTCTGTCTACCCATAATGTTGATAGCAGCCCCTAAGTCAATCAAAGTATTTGGAATTTCTACCGCATTGATATGTGTTTTGACAATTGGACTACCTAGATCTACATACTTCTGCATGGTAATTTTTCCCATCATGATATCTGCAATTTTTCCTACCAGGTGGATTCTTCTTGTATCTCTTGGTTTCCTTCCTAGTCTTTTGAGACTCAACTCCTTTATTGTTTTTGCTAGAATAGGAATCTCTCTAATGGCTTTTAGCAAGGGAATATTGATACAAACATTCTTTAATTCATCTAGAAAATCATAGTCAGGCAACAAGATTTGTTTTTCTACCCCTTTGTCAATTTATAATCTTTTAAGGAAAGGAGGTGTAGATGAAGATACAGGTTGCTCAACTATAGGAGTTGTGGGGGTTGACTCTTTTTCATTTTCTTTTTGAATGTTTGGGTTTTGAAGAGATGCTTCCTCAGAACCTTTATTGACTTTAAGAGAATCCTCCTTAGAGGTATCTTCCTCTTAAACATTTATAGAAGGTTTTTCTAAAACTCTACCAGACCTGAGTTTTACATCATTAAGAGGAACAATCATATAGGTAGGAAATTGTTATCCTTCTACCATGTAAGCATTCTGAGGATTTTTGTTGTTAGGATTTGATAATGGCTGAGCTGGTAGTTGTTTTGTCTTTTGTTGCAATGGCAGCAAGAGTTGAGGTTTTGGATTTTGTTGAGAAGGTTGTTGTTGAGGAAATGGAAATGAAAGTGGTGGGTTTTGATTTGGAAGTTGTCTATTTTGTTGATTTTGAAAAGATGGAGGATATTGGTAAAATTGGGCAAATCTCCCATAAGGATTTTGTATCCCTTGTGCCCATGATTGATATGGATTTTGAGATTGGGGCCAAGGTTGTTGCCAAGAATTCCAATTTGGCGGGGGCTGAAAGTTCATAGGGTTGTTAAATCCTTGATTTTGTTTCCCCTGCCAAGGTCTTCTTGAAACAAAACAAAGGGATTCTACTGAATTCAGATCTTCTTGAAAGATAGCTTTGAGCCCAGGGATTGAAGGACAATCCTTGGTCTCATGGCTTTCTGAGCAAATCATACATGTTTCTACAACTTTTGCATCCAAGGGACATTCCCTTAGAGTATGTTTCTTCCTACATTTTGGACAAAAGATGGCCAAGGCATCAACTTCTGTTTTATGCTTGTTTTGTATTTTAAGGGTGTCTAGTTGTTCAATAAGACTCCCTAGAATATCAGTTTTGAATTCATCAAGCATATTTCCAATCTCTACCCTACTTATTGATCCAGTTGCAGATTTTTTTGCTCTAATAAGAGAAGGATATCTAGGCCCTTTTCCCGTTTTAGATTTTCCGTTTGAGAGACGGACACATAGTTCTGCGATATCATGAAGTGGAAGTTGAGAAATATCTCCTTTCCCCATCATGTTCAAAATATCTATCCATTCATCTCTAATGGCTTTTAATAGAAGGGATTTCAAGGTTTCCTCGTCTAAGTTACTCATTTTTTCTCTCTTTAAGTTGTATTGAAATCTTTCAAGTAAATCCTCCAAGTTTTCATCTCCTTTTTGCATCATTTTGAATACCTCATCCTTGTGATTGGTGGGCATACAATAGTCTAGGTATCTATCCAAAAATGTTTGTTTCATATCATTCCAAGTCCTAATAGATTGGGTGACTAATCCCATCCATTTCAAAGCAACTCCCTTCAATGTTGAAGGAAACAGTTTGAGTTTTTGAGAGTCTTCCATATAGTCATAGGTTTGGCACACGACTTCAAACTCAAATAGAAATGTTTCAGGATCCTCACTTCGCAACCCATAAAAGTTTGGGAGGACAGATGGTGAGATGTTTTTCAATGTTGTATGAGTTTCCTCATCAACTATAGGGAATCCAAATGAGTTATCTCCTTCCCTATTTCTTCCATTATTTCCTCCACCTCCACCATTGTTGCCTCCATTATTTCCTCCTCCTCTACCTCCACCCCCAAATCCATTTACTACTTCCTCCATCATGATAGTTTCCTCAGAGTCTTCTAGTTCTTCTATCAAGGGTGGACGAGAGAGAGTTTCTTCCTTCTCTTCTTCAGGTGTTTCTGCTTCTTTGATTACAATATGTTCCCCTATAAAAGTGAAAAAAGGTTCTTCTCCTAGATGAGATTTAGTAGATAATGTGGGATAATCCTCTAATTCAGATGCTGCTCCTTGAATTCCAGGAATCCTAAGGCTGGGAGTAGATGGAGGTGAATATTTTCTATGCCTTGAAGTAGCTGGAGTTATAAAAATCAAACTCTTGGCCCTAGCTATAAACCTTCCCCTAGAATCTCTTGCTCTATGCATGTCATTTTTTTTTTTATTTTTTTCAAGTCAGGCTAATAATTCTCTTTCTGATCTTCCAGATCACACTAGGTGCAAGAAGAGAGCATAATCAAGAAATTATTGAACTAACAACTCTCTTTTCTAATCCTCCAAATAAAACTAGGTGCAAGAGGAGCGGATACTTCAAGAAGTTATCAGTTTTCCCTTCTGTTGTTTTTTTCAATTTTCTTTTTTAAGAAATTGGCTACCTAGTTACACTTCCCCGGCAACGGCACCAAAATGTTTGGTCAATTTAGTGTGTCCTAAATTTCTACTTTAATTTTCAATCCGGGATTCGTAAGCTGATGAAGTGTGGCGCACTATATGTGCAAGACAACCTATTTCTTACTTTTTGTCATTTTTGATTTTTATTTTGTTTTGGGGGTTTCTATCTTTGTTTTTCTCTTAATGTGGAAATTCTATCCTTGAGTTTTAAGAATACT
Source organism: Pinus taeda (assembly GCA_000404065.3). Taxonomy (NCBI): domain Eukaryota; kingdom Viridiplantae; phylum Streptophyta; class Pinopsida; order Pinales; family Pinaceae; genus Pinus; species Pinus taeda. The sequence goes on along the minus strand of APFE030007526.1, from coordinate 124,574 downwards.
CTAGAAGGCAAGTATGGATGTAAATTTTAAGGAAATTATGTCCTCTATAATGATTTCCAAAACTTTAACACTTCAGAGGGTCTTAGAGCATACTAATGATGAAATTAATACTTGAACAAAAATGGAAATGTGCTGCTACTCAAGTCAAACAAATAATGAACTATTGATCATGAAACCATTATCTCTGCTGATGTTTAAATACAGAAAAATGAACTAAGCTACTGCACTCAAGCAAATCAAAAATTACAATCTAAAAAGTAAAATAAATTCACATCATTCATAGCCTGATACCTCGCCAGGTAGTCTAAGCTATGGCTTTTTGGGAGATAACATCAATGATATGAGCAATTTGATGTCTAATTACAGAAAAGTAAAACTAAAATCAAATCACATCATTCATAGTCTGATACCTCGCCAGGTAGCCTAAGCTATGGCTTTCGGAGATAATGTCAATGATATGAGCAAGTTGATGTCTAATTGCAGAAAAGTAAAATTAAAATCAAATCACATCATTCATAGTCTGATACCTCGCCAGGTAGTCTAAGCTATGGCTTTCGGAGATAACGTCAATGATATGAACAAGTTGATATCTAATTGTAGAAAAGTAAAACTAAAATCAAGTCACATCATTCATGGTCTGATACCTCGCCAGGTAGTCTAAGCTATGGATTTCGGAGATAACATCAATGACATGAGCAATCTGATATCTAATTGCAGAAAAGTAAAACTAAAATCAAATCACATCATTCATGGTCTGATACCTCGCCAGGTAGTCTAAGCTATGGCTTTCGGAGATAACATCAATGACATGAGAAATATGATATCTAATTGCAGAAAAGTAAAACTAAAATCAAATCACATCAATCATAGTCCGATACCTCGCCAGGTAGTCTAAGCTATGGCTTTTGGAGATAACATCAATGATGTGAGCAATCTAATATCTAAACTAACTACTAAAGCAAGTGAATAAGACTGGAATCAAAGCATAACTGGAATTAAAAAAAACTAAGGAAAGTAAATTCAGTAGAGAAGCTAATTCCATGTCACTAGTTTTTGCAAAAACTTTACGAAAATACCCGGGCCTACTCTATCCTAAAACACACACACACATTGATTAGTGTTATTAACAATATACAAAGCTTGTAAAATCATGAATAGAAATGAAATGTTAATACCATAGATTAAATATATACACAAGTGGATAACTGTGAAACATGTGCAATGGAAATAAGGAAACAATATATGAAAATTGTACAGCAATAAGAAAAATGAAACCTCAGTGTGCAGGGGCCCTCTGCACAGCCTTGGTCAACAGGCTATCAATCAAGAATTATGCTCACGCAATCATGTAGAAACAGAGTCTTATTTTATATTTCAAAACAACACTACCACAGTGGGACTAGTGTCACGCCACAACTTTAATAGCAAAATTACATTCACAAAGACTAAAAACTATGCGTATAGAAACGCGTTATTTATAACAAAAACTTCATAATTGTTTTCGTGTGAAACTACATCAACAGAAGACATGTAAAAGAAAGCTTCCATGGATCTATCATGATGGTTTCCAAGATTATTAAATCTATTGAAAGTGGCTATTGGATTCACATCATGGGGCAGTCTATAGGTGTCAGCATGACCCCGGGGATCTAGAAACGGCCACAAATCCTTCACATGGTTGAAAACAGAGTCCAGCTACCGTAGGGCTCCTTCTTTAGCCCATCCTTTGACCACCATTGACCACGGCTTTCCTTAATGAATCCGGATAGACCAATAGGACCTGATCCGTGTCTAGGTCATTTCTAACTTGCCCACATGTCTAGTTTTTCTGAATGACACCTACAACCTAGAGTTTAACAAAAATAGCTGCGGAAAGTGGTTGCATTCCATAGCTCATAAGCAAAATCTATTTCAAACAGCAAGCATAAAACATAGTTAGAAAACCACTTTAAATTCCCTTTTAGAATCAATATGCAATGATGTTGATAGCTTATGAGGTCTAGGTGGGTGGAAAAAGTTTAGAAAAATGTGTAGGAGATATGTAGTTTCAGGGCTCAACAACAGGAATGAACTACTAGAAAATGTTTAGGATCATCCCCACCCACTAAGTCAAACATGGGAATTGGGTGATAAGTGTGGCATCACATAGAGTAGAATGTTTGAATATATGGTATCAGACATCTATGATATGTGATGTGGATATGCCTTGCCAGAGAGGCCGATAAGACAAACTATGCAAGAAATGAAAGGATAATTGACCATACCCATATCATTGGGCTCTAGGATGAGACTTATTTTAATCAAGTGATAAGGTATCTAGGGGATATAATGCCCAAAATCATGAGATACTCCCCCCGTGAATGTGATGATGGAGGGGGCTGATTAAATGGGAATGATTCCCTCTAGTGAGATAAGGATGTGGAGTGTCATTGTGTTCCAAGTGATAAAATAAGGGATTAAAGCATTCATCCCTACTGACACAAGATCCTGTAGAGGATCATGAGGAGATGAAAGGGAATGTGTGCCCCCAATTTCTGTATGGTATGGATGGATGTAGCATGTTATGGGAATTCCAAATGTATTTAGACTAGTGAACTCTAAACACATTTTGATGATATGGTTCACCATTTGTTTATGTTATGGTTGTCTTCTTGTGGGAAGAACTAGTGGAGGTAGTAGGAGAAAGGGAATGGTGGATTACCAATCTCATGTGGCACTGCATACATGAATCAATTGGATTGAATTTTTTGGTTCGCATACATGGTGTCACTAAACCAAAGAGTTACTTCGAATATAATGAATTGATGCTCACCTAAAACATGATGGTTGAACAACAATAATGTCTAAGGGACTGGGTTGTTGATGTAGGAAGGAGGAATGATTAAGTGAATCATCCCTAAAGTTATATGAAGTGATATGGGACTCTAGAGGTTCTTATAAACAGGGAAGAATAATGGTACCAGAGTCGATACTACCAGATGTACTAGGAGGGTTGTGAAGCATTGCTTCTCCTAAACTCTCAAAAGTGGATTCCCCTTTACCCAAACATTGTGTGGAAATGTAATAGACACAAGGTGTATGTGGTTCGAATTCATGGGTTCTAAGTAAGGATTTATTTAACAAATCAACCTCATTATGGAGTAAGTCTTTAGAATCCACAACATATTGATCATGTGTTTTTTGAGGAAGAAAGTAAGCAAAATGGTGCATATCATCCCAAGGATAATTAGGGGTGGTCATGGATTCCATGATGTCTTCATAAAAATGAAAGATGGGAGGTATGGAGGAAGAGAGACCACGTGATGAAGAGAATCTACCTGAGGCATCTTCATGAGAGATAAGGTTCACATATGCATCGTCAATGCTGGGAGATAGGTGACTAGTAGATGTGACATCTAATGATGTTGAGACTAAATTTTTTGTTGAAGAAGGTTCAATGGAATCACAATAATTGGCATCTAGAGGGTCCCAACATATCGATCCCATGGATTATGACGGGTAGAGAATAAGAGCAGTACTATTTTTCATCTTGACATCCGAGAGAGGGATTATGATAGGTGTTTAAGAAACCTCCTTCTTTTGCATAGGACTGGGATACAAACCTATAGGTAGAGGAGAGGTGGAATCACTATGAGAAACCTCTAATTCGTGAAGCACTTGAAGTTTATTACAAAAGTCTTTGAGATGGGGACAATGATCAGAATAATGGCCATAATTATCACAAAAATCACAGGGTTTATTCATGGATAATGATATTTTCTTCTTAAGGTGACATGGACCTCAGGAATGTTAGAATTAGAGAAGGCATCATAGACCACATTCTTGATCTGAGGTAGTTCGGGAAAATTATTGGTGGCATGATAAAAAACATCACATAAAGAACATGGAGGAGTAGGCAATGGAGGCTTAGGGGGAGCCAAAGTTGGTTGGGGTGCCTTGTATTTGGTTCCCTTTTTCTGGGCTTTGCCCCCTCACCATATGCTTTTCCAACAAAAGTAGGCTCTTGTTGAGGTTTTTGTGGAATTGAAGCAAAGTAAGGGGTAGGAACAACAGGTTGAACTATGGTCAAAGAAGTGTAAAATTTAAGTTGATCAGTGGTAGTGTTTGCAGGAGAATCAATGTACCAGACTGGGATCCATAAGGTAATGTTAGGTAAACTCAATGTAGACATGATAGTTGTAGAATAAACTCCTGAGGGTGGAAATAAGAATAATATTTGAAAAGAAGGGTAATGGCCTGGGATAACTACTCTGATATGGCTAAGACTGGGGGAATGGTTCTAGGTTGAAAAGGACTAGGAGAGATACCAAAAAAAGGAAGATGACCTTGAGGAGTAGTACCAGAAGTTTGGGTTGAGTTGGGAACAACAGGTTGTGGAGGTGATGGCTATTGTGAAGGCATATAGCCCACTTGTGAGTAGCCCGTGATGCTTGAAGTATGCAAACAATGGATGAGATAGGATCCGAAGGAGTGGGTGGTGGACCATAATAAGCACCAAGAAAGGTGGAACCTTTGTAAACCCTAGGAGAGACATTGGTGAGGGATGAGGCGGTCTTATTTCCAGTCATCAGTGAGATAGTGGACTGAGGTGAAGTCTGAGAATTAGTATCATAGTACATCAATTGATCGATAGTGACGATATTTCCATTATGAGGGAAGCACATATTACAAAAAACTTTGGATGCCACAACTGACATAGCTTAGGTATAAATATGACCCAAAATGATGTTATAATCTAATGGTGCATCAATGACTTCGATGTCTATAGAGATAGTATGCCGGTAACAGTGATAGGGAAGTTGTGATATAAGTGAAGGGGTTGTGAGGGATGATCATCCCAAGCACAGAGAGTGATGGTAGAAGGATACAAGCCAAGTGACCCAATTTTCTTCCAAACACTAGTAGCCATCACATAGGTGGTGGCACCTTCATCTATTATACACCACTTAATAGTGTCATTTCTTATGGAGACTGGTATTTGAAATGCAATGGATGAAGGAAATGGGCGATGTTTTGATTTGTTAATGTCAAAGAAAATCAAACGATCATCATGGGTATCCACAACAACCAAAGTAGAGAGTAGATATTTCTATTGCGATGGGTAAATTTGGAGGACTTCTAGCATTGACATGGCAATAGGAAACTGCGCCAAGTCATATACTATGCTATAGGTATGGGCGGCTTTAGCAGAAGCAATATTTCGACATAATGGACCGTTAGGGATATTGGGGATAACCTCTACCTTAGGTGGAGAGATATGTAAAGTACCATTAGATGACAATAGAGGCTCGGTGGAAACTTGGGGTTGGGACTTAGTCGTTGACTTAGTGGGTGGCTTGTAATATTGGTGTGATCGAGTCTGAAGGATGACTTGTTTGGTGTTGACTTCATTAGAATTCATCATAAAGATCTAATAATCATTGTGACCAGATGGTGGAGGTGGGGGAGCTGCAAGACCTTATGTAGGTTGAGCAACTAGATATCCTTGGTGAGGAAAAGGATGAGTAATCACAACTAGTTGAGATGAAGCAAGAGGAGGATTAGGAGCTATGGGTTGCATCCCTCTAGAAGAAGTTGCTTGAATTTCCCATGCTTGACACATCTAAGGTAAAGTGGGAAACTCATGAGTATAATGGACATATATGCCACAACAGGCACATGTTTTTTTTGTACAAAGAGCCTTTCTTTTCTTCGGTTTTCTGCCATGTTGCTTGGTTATAGGGTTAGGATAGTTTCCCTGAGGTGCATTAGGTGGTTGACCCTGGGTACCCTGATTACCTTGAGATTTCTAGTTTTGATTACCTTTCCCCTTGTTCCTTTTCTTGGGGTTTGGGAGATTGGTTGTGCTTTATTGAGCATACACTTGAACTTGTGGAGGAGGTTTTTGTGGTGGCAAAGGTAGAGGAGGTATGGGGGACTCAGGCGCTGGTGCTAGTGGGGTTGGAGTGCTAGGTGATGCATACGAATAGGAAGGAGATGGGGCAACACTAGGATAGACAGGTGGAGAAAAAAATGGCCCTAACATTTGTTGATGCAGATGGGAATATGCATATGATGTGCTGGAACTTGGATAAGAGTTGTCATGTGGAATATTGGTGGAGGAATAGGTGTAAGAGGAACTGGTCTCTCTCAAGGGTTGACCATAACTCATCAGAAGTGGAGCATATGGTTGAAGTTGAGGGTGTGAAATGGATCCAATGATACCATCAGCAATATGAAATTCCTTTAGTGCATTAATAGCACTAGGCCGAGGTAGATCAGGAATGACAACATAACTTGACTGGGCGTCGATTAGATCAAATTTCAAGGGTACTTGGAGTGCATCTTCCTCAGTCTGAGGGAAGTGAGAAGCGACATCTATAAGAATGGGAGCCAAAATAAATCTAAGGAACCAATCCATATAGATGCAATATTTGACTTCAGAAACTCTACATATGCTCCTCCTTCTACGCCATTCTTGAACATGTTTAGATAGGCTAGTGGAAAAAATTTGAAAAAAAGAAGTCAATAATTTGGAACCAATGTCATAACAGAGAGGTAGCTGGAAATAGGCTATAAATTATTTGGAAAGAGTCACAAAAGTGGAATGAGTGGCTCTAGGTTGATTGATATACCACTTAGCAGCAAATCCAGTAAGAATGTGTTGGAAAAGATGAAGATAGATGGAGTCTTCTGTGATAAAAATTGGATAAACACCACATATGGAATGAGCGAACATGATTTGTGGGATATTCTCCAAGATGACCTTCAAACTTGGGGATGTCGGAAGGAATTTTATTAGGCATAAATGGCCAATTGGGGTCATGGAGAAGAGGATCATTGATGAGTTGGATGAAAGCAGGGAGACTTAAACTAACCATAAAAGGAAGCAATGGAGTAGGAGTGACCATACGGTGGAGGTTTCACTTATGGGGTTACCCTCATTAGTACCTGGGTTAGCACCTTGGTTTTCCACACCCATGTTGGTGCCTGACTGTAGGTTTTAACCCCGTACAGAAATTACCTGCATACGAATTCTAAATCACAGGAAAAATAAAAATGCGAGAGCATAACACATAAAACACATATACACATAGATTTTCCACTGGATCTCAAAACCGAGACTACCAGCTTGATTTTTCATTATATTCCTTTCAATGTTACAATACATATTTCTACATGCTGAAGCATCCAATACCATGGACCGAAAAACCATCGCGTCCAAAACCATGGACCGAAAACCATAGGTAGGTTCGCCCAACCTAATATAGGGTCCAAAAAAATTTTTCTCGGGGTGCTGCCCCGGACCCAGTAGAGGGGGGCTACCCACCTCCCCTCAGACCCCCCGGACAGGGGGGGCTACCGCCCCCCCCTGTGACCCCCCTGTTGCGCAATTGATGCAATGAAAGGGGGGCTCCGCCTCCCCTCTAAACCCCTGGTTCACTACGTAGGTTAGTCGAGGAAAGAATATAACACAACCCAACAATCTCCCACTTGTTGTTTTCTTTCCACAGGGGGCCACAGGAGAGCTTAGTCATTTTTCCAAGCCCTGAAACACCCATTGTTTCTCTACATCAAGAGAACTTCTCAGAGCTAACAGATTTTGTCAATGCATCTGTAGTATTCTTCAAAGTGTCCACCTGTACCAGCAACACCTTTTTGTCTTCTATCATATCCCTCACAAAGTGATACTGAACATCAATGTGCTTTGTCTTTGAATGATAAGCAGGGTTCTTTGCCAAGAAAATTGCACTTGGCTGTCACAGTCTATCCTTATAGCTCCCTGTACTAACCCCATACTTGAACACAATCTCTGCAACCAAACTG